>PVKP010016638.1:0-47784 GCA_004027715.1 Plecturocebus donacophilus
TAATTAATTTATTATTTAAAATTCCGTGAGCATGTTGAAAGATAAAACTTAGAAAAATTTAGGAAATCTTCCAGAATATAAGGCGTTAATAATAAAACAACAGAGAATGTTAAGTGTGTGTGTGTGTATAATTTTCCCCTTTCTATATATTTATATACCTGTGTATGCATATGTGTATGCAATGTCTTTTCTATCTCATACATGTGTGATATGGTTTGGCTCTGTGTCCCCACCCAAATCTCATGTCAAATTGTAATCCTCATGTGCTGAAGAAGGGGCCAACTGGGAGGTGATTGAGTCATGGGGGTGGACTTCCCCCTTGCTGGTCTCCTGATAGAGTTCTCACAAGATCTGGTTGTTTGATAAGTGTATGGCACTTCCCCCTTCACTCTCACTCTCTGGCTCCACAGTGGGAAGACATGCCTTGCTTCCCCTTCACCTTCCACCAGGACTGTAACTTTCCTGAGACCTCCTCAGCCATGAGAGGCTGTGAGTCAATTAAACCTCTTTTTTCATAAATTATCAAGTCTCAGGTAGTTATTTATAGCAGTGTGAGAATGGAATAATACAATGTGTGATATTCAGGAAGTTCAACATCCAAACCATTAGAGCTCTAGATGGAGAAAATAGAAAAATGATGACAAAGTCATCAATAATTGCAAAAAATTAGAAAAAAATTCAGAACAGAAAAATGTGAAAGAACACCTAAGTGCCCAAGGCAATAAATAAAAAACAGAAACCAAGACTAATGTTCGTAAAATTTTGTAATACCGATAATAATGAGTCCTTGAGATTTAAAACTGAAAGAGACTCAGAATGTCATCTTAGTTGAAGAGCAATTTACAAGATGCAAGAGATAAAATAATGCTTTATAAATATTTAATGGAATTATTTTCAACCTAGAATTATACACCCAGCCAATCCATTAATTAGATGTGCATGTACAATGAAAACTTTAAGCCACATTTTCCAGACACCTTGTGGTATGCAGAATAATGGACTTCCTAAACATTACATGTTCTCATCCCTGGAATCTGTCAACGTGTCACTTTAAATGCAAAGGAAAATTAAGGTTGCAGATAGAGCAAAGTTTACCAAAAGCTATCCTTAAAATATGGAGATTATCCTAGATTATCCAGATAGACTCAGTGTTATCAAAAGGATCCTTAAAAGTAGAAGAAGGGGTGCAGAAGAGGAGGTCAGATGTAATGTGAAAAGAATCCTATCCACCATTGTTGGCTTTGAATGATGGAGGGGAAAGTCACCAGTCAAGGAATGTGGACAGCCTCTAGACACTAGGACAGACAAAAAAAAAAAAGTGATATTCCCCTTGATTTTAGCCCAAGGAGATCTAAGTCAGACTTCTAAACTACAGAACCACCTGGTAACACATCTGTGTTATTTTAAGCCACTAAATTTGCAGTAATTTGTTACAGAAAAAAATAGAAAACAAATACATATGCTTTCCTGAGAAGCTACAATGAGATGTTCTCCAGCAAAATGGTCCAATAAACCAAGAACAGGAGACCCAGGATACAAGTCAATACAGGCACTATAACACAGGAGGAGAAAGAAAAGGCAATTTCCAAGATGGCTGCAAAAGAAAATTTCAAGACAATTTTTGTGGAACAAACCTAGAGACTGAGTAGACCAATCTGAAACAAGGGGATAAGAAGCACTTGGATGGAGCTGGGAGCCATTATCCTCAGCAAACATAGGAACAGAAAACCAAACACAGCATGTTCTCATTTATAAGTGGGAGTTGAACAATGAGAACACATGGACACAGGGAGGGGAACAACACACACTGGGACCTGTTGGGGTGAGAAAGAGAGCACCAGGATAAATAGTGAAAGCATGCTGAGATTAACTCCTAGGTGATGGGTTGATAGGTGCAGTGAACCATGATGGCACACAATTACCTACATAACAAACATATATGTCCTGCACATGTATCCTGAAACTTAAAGTAAAACAAAAATTTTTTAAAAGCACTTGAAGGATTCAGAGGAAAAAAGTAGTTAATAGATTATTGTGTATATTTGATCATGTGGAAAATTGTAGCAAGATATTTTTAACAGAGTTATTAAATTGGGTGTCAAGAGTTAGCCAGATATTTAAAGAAAACTAAGCAAAAAGTTGTGAAAAAAGGAAATTCACTCACCCATATTACAGTACTTGAGTGGAATCTATGTAGTCGTAATAGTAATGAAGACATTATATATATTTTGCCAAACATTGTGATACGTCTATTATAAGAGAATGGTTAGGAGGAATAGGAGTAGAGGTAAAAGCTAAAGACCTCATTCCTTTAAAAAGAAATTAATAAATAATATTTAACATTTATAAATCAAAGCATAGCAGTCTACGCATATTATTTAGAGAAACAGATTAAATTATTTCATAATGGGGGATACAGAACAGATAAAAGTTGTTTCATAGTAGGGGGACATAGAATTAGTATACTGTAATTTTTGTCACTGTTTTCAACACTTTTTTTTAACTTTTAAGCTATGTATATGTGTTAATGGATTAAAAACTAAAATAATTGTTTTTTAAATGTATGATAATTTATAGCTAAAATATTAATAGATATTATCCATAAATATCAACATTATAAGGAAAATTATGAAGCCCTATCTGCCATCACTAGACCTCACCCTCATCTCCTGATTTGTTTTTCTCCATAGCATTTATCCACAATTACTACCATAAATGCTCTACCCACTTATTTGTTAATTGTTTTCTCAGATCACTGGACTGTAACATTCATGAGGAGACAGAGATTATGTAATTTCACCACCATTGTATCCCCAGAGCCTAAAACAATTCTGTTGCATAGAAGGCATTCAAACAGAAATGAGTAAATGAAATTTTAAAAACTTTGCTATAGTATTTCTTAAACATTACAAATATTTATTTGTAACATTTATTTATTGTATGATTTATTACTTTAAAATTAGAAAAAGAAGTCTCTTTTTTTGTAAGAAAAAGAAAAGGTGCTGTCTAGGAAGAGAATAGGAGAGTGGGGCAGATGATCCAGCAGAGGTTGCTGGTTTTGTGTCATTGCATGTGGACCTGTGACAGTTCAGAAGTTGAGCCAACAAAGGAGGATCCTAGAAACCAGGTCAGAATAGTGTTTTATATTCTGATCTACCTAATGAAGTATAGAGTGGATGGAGTTGGTGCAATAGTAGGGAAAGGAGGGACATGCGTGAATTTCCCCCGCCCCACCCTCCGCTACTTATGCAAAGTTAGGTAGATCAGTGAATGCCATGCAACGTGTTTTTATCCAGTCTCTAGTTTACTTGACTGGAGCACAAGTTAACATAACTGAAAGTAAATCAATAGAACAACAATCTCTGTTCCTACATTAACATCAGTCAGAATACTGTTTAAAGTTAATAACACCTAGTCACCATTTCTGTCTTCCCCACTTCAGTCCCAACTATTTTCTGTCTCTGCTTAACTGTCTGGATTCCTGGATTTACTCCACAGATAATTTAGCTAGCATCCCCCAACTCACCCTAAAGCATTTTTTTTTCAGTTGTTAGAATCCTTCTAAAGGACATCCATTGCTCCCCAAACACCAGAATTGTTTCAGTTTAGAGAGCAACGTGATTTGGCATTAGAGATTGTCATTTACCCTGCTGTGCTCCAGTTCTCTTGCTCTATATAATCTCGAGAACTTTAAATAGCAAAAACTCTCATATCTGTGCTCCTCATTGCCAGCCTTATTCAGCTACTTAGGAGCTTCTTCCAGTTTTACTTGTAGTCTAAAATTAAAATTTCAACTTCTTCCCACTGCCATGGTCTTTTTTTTCCTTTGATTGTAGAAAAATGATTTTTTTCTCCAATAGCATGTTAGTATTTTTTCCTCTAATAGCATGTAGAAATAGCATGTTAGGTATCTTTTAACCAACCATGAAGAAAGCATTGTCTACAGTCCATCATTTGTAAGAATGTCTTTAAATAAATGTTGCTTATGCTAAAGTGAAAGTTCTTTGCCATAAATACTAAAAATATTTCATTTTACCTTACTTTCAGATTTCTGCTTGATTTTTTCAAAACATAGTTTCTTAAATGGGCTTTTACTTCATTCATTAAAAAATATTTTAAACAATCTGTAAGCCTGAAAACTAAGATGATTTCATTGTCCACCCTCTCCTTCTACCCTCATATTCTTGCCTCCCAATACATAAGAGTGCCTTAGGTCATTTTATAGAAGGATACTAGAAAAATATTGCAATTATAAAAAAGGAGGCAGACTCCAAGAAAGTAATTGTAATAATCGAGAGCTAAGCTATAACCTTGTTAAAGTCATTGTTGAAAGAAGCTACTACCAATTTGTCATTTCTGGCTTAATTAAATTATTAATTTTACTTATTATAACACGAGAATTACATAAATATCATAAAGATGATATCATTGTAAAAATGTATTTGTGTTGAGGCCGGGTGTGATAGCTCACACTGTAATCCCAGCACTTTGTGGGGGCTGAGGTGGGAGGATCACAAGGCCAGGAGTTCAAGACCAGCCTGGTTTTTTAGATGAAACCCTGTCTGTACTAAAAATACAAAAATTAGCCACACATGGTGGCATGTGCCTGTAATTCCATCTACTCAGGAGACAGAGGCAGAAGAATCATGTGAACCTGGGAGGCAGAGGTTACAATGAGCTGAGATCAAGCCACTGCACTCCAGCCTGGGTGACAGAGTAAGACCTGATCTCAGAAATAAAAAAGTGTATTTGTGATGTTTCTAATGTTTCATATACACGTAATAAAAAAAATACAGCAGTAGTGTGGGCTGGTCAAACAGGTTCTGACTCAGTGTCCCTTGACTATTGTTGACGCACTACTATGGATATGTTGCTTATGCATACACAATCTTCAAAAGCCAAGATAAGTAATGATTCTATCAGATGCACATTACATCTCCCATGAGATTCTTTATGCCAGCACATCAGAGGCCTGTGTGTATAATATGAAAATCTTGGAGATGTATTCTAATTTCCCATCAAACCAGCTTTCTTACAATCCTTCATGGACATAATGAGAGTGAAAGAAAAGAACACTAGAACTCATAGATCTCATCATGTGGAAGAGAAACGAAGGTTCAAGAAGCAAAGTGAAGTGGAGGGAACTGAAACAGGTGAGTGGTGCTAATCCAGAGGAGAAATATCCCAAAGTGTGTGATATTAACCTCAGGGCTTGCTGGTTAAATTGGGGTCAGTTGTAGCTGCAACAATCAAGTAAAGTTACCATTATGGTGTTCTCAAACAAGGCTTGAAAAGTTCTGGGATAAGGAAGAGCTTGTGAGAAGAGGGGTAGATACTAGAAAATGGGGGCAGATAGAAAGGGATGCATCAGTGAGGTAATAAAAGAATAACTCTGGATCTAAAAAGGCATTTGTGCATGACGCAAGTACTGCACCTGTGTTCCTAACTACCATGACCATAAAACACTTTAGATGGAAACAAGCCCATGATCTTACACATTTCTATAGTTAAATCATTAATGTATGTCAAGAGGGCTACATGAAGTATTAAAGGAATAGTAAGTATCTTTCTTTTGAATAATACATATTCTAATGGTAAACGCCCAGAGCTTTCTTACCTCTACAAAGATGAAGCAGGGGAAAATTGTGTCACTTCTACTAAACTCTTGGCTTTGATGATTTGGAAACATATTTTCCTGTTGGGATAGGAAGAAAGAATTCAATGATTTTGAAATCCACTTTGTACATGGCTACATGCTCTGTGGAAGCTCAATAAATTCTCATTACAAAGCTAACTTTGTCTTTACTAGGAACTAACATCTAGCATTCTGAGTAATTGTTTGAAAACATCAATATCCTCCACTTAACATTGCATCTAGCATCTACAAGGATCCTTCCTTTTTCAATGTTCCCTCTGGCTTGAGAGATCATCAAACATTTTCACTTCTACCCTAGTGCACACATAATCAGATAACAAACATTTGACTTTATCTGTTGGACAGAGACTCATTTGACTGGAAACACTATGTTGGAATTCACTGGGTACCATGGCAACATCGTCCCCTACAGCTCTGCACCTGTCCCTCCCCCAGCTCCATCACACTTTTAGGCATTTTCTTAGATGGACTTTTATTAATAAACTTGTCACAAACCCCTCCAAAGGTATTCCTGCCCCCAAGGTTATGGGAAGGAGGAAGAGGTTCTGAAACCTAAGCTACAAAAGGAGTTCAAATTCCAAGGAGTTTCCACATTATCCCCACTATATAGTTTTAAATTTTCAAAATAAAACCTTCTTAATATGAAAACCACTTTATTAGATAGACATGGGTCAAAACAGTAGAATCATCTACACAGAATTATCAATTAATACCTTGATTATAACCCTTATGAAAAATAAATACACAAGTAAATAGTTTGACTTCCTTTCAAACAGCCAAGTAGGCAAAACCAGAAGAACTTACAGAGTCAAAGTTAGATGTTTATATGGAATCACGAGCAGACAATGATGTGAAAAAATGAATATGAACCCATCAAAACAGAAAGCATGTATAAATTCCTCTGTAGATGAAATTGAAGTGGTCAGTGTATTAGTCTGCTCTCACACTGCTAATAAAGACATACCTGAGAATGGGTAATTTATAAAGGAAAGAGGTTTAGTGGACACACAGTTCCACATGGCTAGGGAGGCCTCACAATCATGGTAGAAGGCAAAGGAGAAGCAAAGGCATTTCTTACATGGCAGCAGGCAAGAAGAAGTGCATGTGCAGGGGAACCCCCCTTTATAAAACCATCAGATCTCGTGAGACTTATTCATTATCACGAGAACAGCACATGATTCAATTACCTCCCACCTTGTCCTTCCCACAACATGGGGGAATTGTGGGAGCTACAATTTGAGATTTAGGTGGGGACACAGCTAAACCATATCAGTGAGGAAACGTAATTTTTTTTCCTGTATTGCAATATCCTGACCACACCCAAATGCTGATATATCCCATATTCTAAGTTCAATTTGCTATAAATAAATTTGAGATCAGCCTCCTTACTGAGAGAAGCCAAACCACCACTCTCTCCTCATAGTTCAGTGGTTTTCAGTAGAATGTCTCACTTCAGAGGATATTTGGAAATGGTATATGGAAAGTGGGTTGTCATAATGAGTTAGACCCTTTATTGATAGGTAGGCACAATGATCAGGGGTGTTACATGCTCTACAATGTACAGGTCAGTTCAGCATGTAGTAAAGAATTGTTCCCAAAACCTGCTCTACATTCTAATGTCCTATTATAAAAGTATGTCAGTAGCAGTTCAGTTATTGTAATAATAAAAGTATAAGAACATATATGAAAATCCTGGTAATTTAAAAGAAGCCTATAATGCATAGAGAAACTTAAATAGAAAAAAGTAATGGTTTTTTAATTATAAAAATTATACTTACATGGAACATTCTATTTACCAAATTTTATTCCCCAGTACATACTTAATTTAAGAGGTTTTCATTGCATGGTGCAGTGATGCAGTTATGGAAAAAGCAAAAAAGTGATCAGAGATCACTTACATTTAAAAATGTAAGGTTTTCAAGATGTTAAGGCTTTTAAATGATTCATATTGAAAACAATATTATTTAGCTAGTGAACTTTATGCCATGCATGGGCATGACATTTGAATTTCATTAATAAAATTCCTTTTAAAACATTTTATTTTACTTCTTTACATGTATGCTTTAATTTCTGAGCATAACGATAAGAAATCTGTGTGATGACAATCAGATATCCAAATTATCCATTTATTTAGGTGATGCACATATTTTTCAGTTTTACTCTGACACTTTCACTAAAGTCTTTGAAAGAAATGGATAGGGCTGAAGAAATGGGGTCATGGAAAAGTAGCCTGTATTCCCAGGGGCAGTTGAACAGAGAGTGAACAGAGCTGACACAAGAGAAAGTAGCTGGAATTTGGGCTTTATTGCCAGCACTATGCTCGAGAAAGCCACTTTACCAGGCTATAAATTCAAGAAGCAAGAGAATGCAGGGAGGAGCACTGTAGCAAGGACTGAAGGGATTGGAAGAGATGGAAGTTTCTGAACTTCCTTGCAAATCACTTTCATATAAGCCTTAGGAGAAAAGTAGAGCTGACTATGAAGTAGTTCTACAATAAAGGATTAATCCTAACGATGATGATGAAAAACAAACAAAATGAGAAGCCCCAAAAATTTAAGATGAAGGAGAAAAAGTAGGGAGAAAGAGGGAGAAGCTAATGACTGGGACTCTTGCTTCAGCTGTGGGTCATGTAGCCCTTAGACACCTGCCACATTGTAAGTGTTGCCAGCCCGTGTTACCCAGGGCAGTCGTTCCCACAGTAGCCTCCCTCTCCCATGGGAACACATGTAACCCAATGGAATCTTTTACAAAATTTAAAATGTACAACAAATGAGTGATGAAAAAGAAAATGTGATATTTATTAAACTGAAAGAAAAATAAGGGTTAATACTACAAGGGCATATTGGAAACATCATTTTAAATATTTTTATAACTTAGTATAAGCTATCAGAGATGTCTTTTGAAAATGAAGAGATTATTCTTCAGCTCTTGGTGCTGTCTTTTGGAGAGCTGGAGCAAAGGTAAGGAGGAGTTTTTGATAACTTTTATACACTGATTTGTCATACTGCTCATAATACTATTTTTTTAAACTTTTTTTTTTAAAAAAGTTGTACAAGTTATCAGTGCCTTTGGGATTTAAATGAAATCAAAAGCTAAATAGAATCATGACATGTCAGTAAGGGATGAGCTAACCATAAATAAAAGGTCAATGTTGCTTAATATGCGCAATGGTTTAGAACCAAAAAATATTTTTGTACTTTTAAATAAGCCAAGACAGATTTCTGCTGCTGTGTTTGGTTTTGTTGATGTACTTTTTAAAAATGGTTTATGCTTATTTAACTTATTTAAGGTATTGCATTATATGTGACAAGGCTAAGACCTAAGTAGCCCATACTTGAACTTTAACTGCTGTTTGAGAGCCATTGAATTTTCTGAACTTGAATGTTCTTCACACCACATGTATGGGTGGTGGTTATAGACAGGTCCACAAATTCTATGATGGTCCTTCTTTTAAGAAGTGAATCCTAGTTCCCCTCCCCTTAAGTGTGGCCTGCACCTAGTGACTCACTTCAAATGGATGAAGTATAGCAGAAATGATGGTGTTTGACTTTAGAGACTGGGTCGTAGAAAGCACTGTGGCCTTCTGCTCACTGGCTCACTCTTTGATTTTTGGATCTAGAGCACGTCAATTGCCGTGCTCTGAGTGAGGGGAGACCCACGTGGCCAGGGATTTTGACTTCCTGCCACAAGCCAATGAAGAAGTGAGGCCTCCTGCCAATAGTTGTGTGAATAAGAAACCTTGGAAACAGATCCTTCATCCACAGCCAAGCCTTCAGATAACAGCAGGTCCTGCCAATGTGCCCTGACAGCATCAATGTGAGAGACCTTGAGTCAGAACCACCCAGCTAATTCACTCCCAGATACCTGGACCAGAACATCTGTGAGATGTTAACTGTATTCACTTCAGCTATCAAATTTTGAGGTAATATTTTGCATAGTAATAGATAACTGCTGTAAGTATTGTCACTGATGCATTAGCATATTGGATATCAGTCAGGATGAAAATTGTTTTGTTTTGTTTTTTATAAAGAAATAGTAATCTTAGAAGTGGTTCCTGTGTTTCACTATTTGCTCATGATCCACTCACTTATTTACTCCCCAACATATATACTGTCATGTCTGCCTTGATCCTTCTAGTTTGTTCTTAGGTTGTTATCATGAAGGGCACAACTGGCTGACCAATGGCTAGGTTTGGGATGGGGTCAGATGAAAGGCAAACAATGAGGGTAAATCTCAAGTGAACAAGTGCAAAGGAGACAAAATCAGAAAACCGAGTGTTGGTTGTAAGGTATTTCTAAACTGAATCATACTTTTGTAGGTCAAAGCTGGTTGAATATTGGCACTTTCATTTGTGCTTTCATTTGGTTTAATTAAAGATCAATCCTTGTTGACTCTGTAACATTTGAAAAAATAAAAAGTTAAATAGAGCATCTAAAACAACGAAAAAGAAAAAAAATTAGACAGGAAAGAAAGTGAAAAGGAAAGAAGGGAAGAAACAGGTTGGTAAACTCCTTGCAAGTGGTGTGGTATCTGATGACTACCTGAGTCATCACTTTACCAATCACTTTATCAGTTACTACAAACTTTGTGCAAGACATTTAGCCTGCATGGTTCTCAATTTTCTCATCTATTTCATGAGTGTAATAATAATACCTACCCCATAAAAGTTCATTTTGAGGCTCAAATGCAATATTGTGTATGAAGAGGACTTTTTAAAGTACTGTCCTTTCCAAATAGGCTGTGAATATGAAACCCGGTCCTCCAGACCTGAATTGCCAACCAAATGGATTAATCGCACACTCCTGTCTAAGAAAACGTATTTGAAACACATATGACAGAAAAGAAAAAAAAAAGGGGGAACTTTATTTTCTAGGTGTTATGAGCTGAACTCTTTTCCTCTATAATTTTTATGTTGAAATTCTAACACCCAGTACCTCAAAATGTGACTGTATTTGGAGACAGGGCTTTAAAGAGGCAAATAAGATAAAATAAAGCAGTTAAGCTGAGCTTTAATTCAATTGTATGGTACCCTTATAAGAAGAAGTGCTTAGGACACATGCACATAGACAAAGAAAATCATAAAGAATGGCTATCCACAAGCCAACAAGAGCACTCTTGGAAGAAACCAACCTGCTGATGTCTCGATCTCAGATATCCACCCCTTAGAACTGTGAGAAAATGAACCTCTGTTGTGTAAGCAACCCAATCTGAGGTACTGTGTTATGGCAGCCCCAGCAAACTAATACATTAGGTAAGAGCTACCAAGGTGTTAAAAGCGGGGTCTCACATGCTATTCCACATTCAATACTTACCTATATAGATTTGGTACTAGCTAGTACCTGGGTAGCAGTTCTGTGGTGATAAAAGATGATGAGATTGTAGAGGGATATCTTAAGAACTGTTACAAGCTATGTAATCTTAAAACAATTTCTACATTGCTACAAAATAGACAAAAGGTTAAAAGAATTATTCAAGTTATTCACATGTAAGTTATTCTGAAAGTTTTTGTTTTTGCCCACTCGGGAAATTTAAAATTTTTTCACATGGAAAATAATATACACAGAAAAATCTACTTAATTTGCACATGGCTTAACTTGGCAAATTTAAATTCTAGAATCATTTTCCTCGTGGATGCAAATTGAATGCTAATTAATGTTAATATTAGTCTCAGAAAAACATAATTAGGAAGGTAAATCTGCTGCTTTTTCTATCCCTCAAACCAAATATTGCATCCCATTGGAAATTATTTAGGGAGAAGATCAGAAATTTGGCTTAACTTCGCTATATCTATTCATTGTTAGTGCTAAAAATTGAGAGGGGAATGGACAGCATTATTATTTTTGTAATAGTATTTTTTCTTAAAGTATGTGAATACCAGCAGAAAAAGTCACATAATGTTTTCAAGGCTAAATTAATGTAATTGTGTTGCAGCAATGCTAGTCTATTATTGCCAGAGATCCCTAAAATATTGTTCTACATTTTATTACCATTTATATATTGTTTTAATACCATCTTCTGTATTAATTGATTTACATTGATTGTCCCCTTGTGTCCCAAGCACTGCATAAACATGAACACACCTTCTACAATAAAATAACTGCATTGGCAATTGACTGCAGCTTCTATTGAGGAATTCAACAAAAAGATTAAAATCTTCAATAAGTCCAATAACCTTGTGTGCTCTAGAGTACTACTATAATGGGTTGTGTCTAATTTCAGAGAGTATTTGCCTATATTATCTTTTCACCTGCGCATAGTAATTTAACTAGTAGCTTATATGCTGCATTTTCTTGGAGGGGGAAAACCTGAACATAATGGTTTTCTTTTTGTAACGTTCTAACCTTGATTTTTAAATTACAAGGTTTTAAAATAATAAGTGAATGTGTTAGCTTTCCAGCAGGTAAGGAAGCAGCATGTAAACCGCTGCTGGTTTCAGAGTGAGAAGAGAAAAGTGGCTCAGAGCAGGCAGAGCTCCAAGAGGAATGCCGGCCCAGAGAAACAGGAGCATAGGACCTCAGTCATGCCCCCACACACATGCCCGGGGGCAATTGTTTAAAGTTACTTTGTTATCTTCTTCACCCACCATCATCATGTTCTTAGAATCTGTGGTACAAGAAATTATGGATAGCCAAACAATATTTATGTTGATTTGCTGTAAATTCTTGTTAAACAACTTAGGTACAGCCTCTTCTTTTCCTTTAAAAACCTGCTTGTAAAGGTTGCTAAATTGGAGTGTATATTCAAGGCCACTTGCATCTATGCTTCCAGGATGCAATCCTCAAGCTTGGCCCAAATAAACTCTCTGCTTACATTAATTTTGCCTCAGCTTCTTCCTTTTAGGTTGACAATAATGAGTCCTTAAATTTGACAAAAGTGTTTTAAAACTATCCCAATAAAAGGCTATTCCCTTGTTATTCCAACAGTTTTGGACATAAAAGTGGATTACTAAGAAAGGTTTAAAACTTTCATGATTTTACTTATCCATTTGTGATGAGTTCAATATATAAATTAAAGGACTAAATTAGAAGATTAAAATCATAGTAGTTTAAACAAAACAAAGAATTGTTTCCCACTTAAGAAATAGTCCAGGTGTACACAGTCTAGGACAGGTACAGTTGCCCAGTGCTGAAGATCTAGGCTTCTTCTGTCATGTTACTACGTCATCCCACAGTGTCTGCTTCATCTAAATAGTTCAATATGGCTCATTTTCACCACGTTTGCTTTCTGGGGAACAAGAATGAGGAAAGGAGTGGGAGGAAAGTATGTTCTACCCTTTTAAAGATGTATAAACATCACTTCCAGATTGGCCAGACTATATTCAAAAGGCCACAGCCAACTACCCATGAGGCTGAGAAATTTTTCCTACTGAAACTTCTATTTATATAGAGAAGAAGTTAGGGGATGAGTAAGTTCTGTCACCTGAAAGAATAGGTAAATTTCTTTTTTTCTTTAGAAACCTTAATTCAGAACCCAGAAATTCAGCAAACATCATGTTGGAAACTGAAGCCATGTCCTTGGGCTTTGTGTGATGTCAGCAGCCCCCTATAAAATGTGGAGCAGCACAGCTGATACCCAGCAGTCTACCTTGGGTGACTCATGGTGAATCAGAAAGTCTCCTTGTGCATTCCAGGGCTGTGGTCATATAAGAGCTGTCACAGTATGTTTTCTCTCAACAGAAACAGAAATTGTGAGATAAACATAGGCTATAAAACATTGAAGGGGAAAAAAAAACACTCTAGGTAGTTACTGATCATTTCCACTTTCTTCTGGTCTAATTGGACTACTCGTAGTTCCTCTAGCAGTATGTTCATTATGGAAGCCTGAATTTACCAATACTTACACAGTTCTAATTTCTACTTTGTCAGCTGAAAACAATTGCTTTTTTTTTTTCCTGAATATGAAAGTATTTACTTCTCTTTATAAATGAGCGTAAAAAGAAAAAAGTAAAAGTATTGCATAATTTTACCCTCCAGAGATAATTCCTGCTAGCATTTTGGTATATATTCCTCCAGACTTTGTCAATGCACAGGGACCATGGACTAGTAAGTTCATTACCACACATTGCCTTAAGCACATGCTATTTGGTAACTATGATACTATTCTGAGTTTTAAGGAAAACTCACTACAGGGGTTACTTGGAAATCCTCTGGCTTTCTTGGTCCTCTACATCCTACATGTTCCATCAGAGTCTCATCCCCAACTATCCCATGGTAATATATCACCTTGGTTTGGGGATGCTTAAAATTTTTATAACTTTACTTATCCATTTGTGATGAGATCAATATATTAATTAAAGTCTGGGGAAAGGTTTGCTTTTCTCCAACATTCTGATTTGTAGTAACTGAAAGAATAGGCTTGTGATGAAACTACTCTGAGTCTTTCTCCCACGGGTCCTAAGTGCTTGTCCCTGGGCTGTTCACCTCCTGGCTGAGAAATATTCCATGTATTATTTATATAGCTACAGTCTCTTTGGCATACTCAAGAAAGGAAAGAAATTCTACTCTCTACTGTTTAACAGAAAAGTCAACCATTTATTAAGGACTTCACTGAAAAACATCTCCTTATAGCTGAGGATTAGCTAACTGTATTAGTCTGTCCTCACACTGCTATAAAGACATACCTGAGGCTGGGTAATTTATAAAAGATAGAGGTTTAATTGAGTCAGTTCCACATAGCTGTGGAGGCCTCACTATCATGGCAGAAGGCAAAGGAGAAGAAAAGACACGTTTTACATGGCAGCAGGGCTTGTGCAGGGGAACACCCACTTATAAAACCATCAGATTTTGTGAGACTTACTACCACAAGAACAGTATGAGGGAAACCACCCCCATGATTCAATTATCTCCTCCTGGCCCCACCCTTTACATGGGATTATTACAATTCAAGATGAGATTTTGGGTGGGGACACAGCCAAACCATATAACCAACTAAGCTGCTACAGAGGAATTTTACGCCCATTCTTGCGTAAGTTTTATTTTCCTAATATTCTGCAACTATTTTTGGGGCGACGGACAGTCTCACTCTGTTGGCCCAGGCTGGAGTGCAGTGGTACAGTCTCAACTCACTGCAACCTTTGCCTCCTGGGTTGAAGCAATTCTCATGCCTCATCCTCCCGAGTAGCTGGAACTACAGGCATGTGCCACCACACCTGGCTAATTTCCTATTTTTAGTAGAGAGGGGATTTCACCATGTTGGCCAGGTTGATCTTGAACTCTGACCTCAAGTAATCCGCCTGCCTTGGACTCCAAAGCACCGGGATTACAGGGATGAGCCACTGTGCCTGGCCTATTCTAAAACTTTCTAAGTGAGGCATGTCTCACTGTGTTTGATCATCCAGTGTTTTCATTGAAAAACATGTCCTTCTATTTTCCATTTCTAGAATAAAATAGTCAATTTTACTCTATTTTTTAAAATTTTATTATTTATATATTTATTTCTAACCTTTATTTTAAGTTCAGGGTTACATGTGTAGGATGTGCAGATTTGTTACATAGGTAATCTTATGTCATGGAGGTTGGTTATAAAGATTATTTCATCAATCAGGTATGAAGCCTAGTATCCATTAGTTATATTTCCTGCTTCTCTCCCTCTCCCTACCCTCCAGCCTCCAATAGGCCACAGTATTTGTTGTTCCCCTCTATGTGTCCTTGTGTGCTCATCATTTAGCTCCCACTTATAAGTGAGAACATGCAGTATTTGGTTTTCTGTTTCCATGTTAGTTTACTAAGAATAACGGCCTTCAGCTCCATTCATGTCCCTGTGAAGGACATGATCTCATTCTTTATTGTGGCTGCATAGTATTCCATGGTGTCCATGTACCACATTTTCTTTATTCAGTCTGTCATCGATGGATATTTGGGTTGATTCCATGTCTTTGCTATCGTAAATAGTGCTGCAATGAACATATGCATGCATGTGTCTTTATAATATAACATTTTGTATTCCTTTGGGTATATATCCAGTAATGCAGTTACTAGGTTGGATGGTACTTCTGTCTTTAGGTCTTTGAGGAATCACCACACTATCTTCCACAATGAGTGAACTAATTTACACTCTCACCAACAATGTAAAAGCACTCCTTCTTCTCCACGACCTCACCAACATCTGTTATTTTTTGACTTTCTAATAATAGCCATTCTGACTAGTATGAGATGTTATGTCACTGTGGTTTTGATTTGCATTTATCTAATGATAGGTGACGTTAAGCCTTTTTCATATGCTTCTTGGCCACACATATGTCTTCTTTTAAGAAGCATCTATTCATGTCCTTTGCCCACTTTTTAATGGGGTTGTTCACTTTTATCTTGTAAATTGTTTAAGTTCCTTGTCTATGCTTTTTTGCAAACTATGCACCTTTATCAGATGCATAGTTTGCAAAAATTTCCTCCAATTCTATAGGTTGTCTATTTATTCTGTTGATGGTTTATTTTCTGTGCAGAAGCACTTTAGTTTAATTAAAACCTATTGTCAATGTTTGCTTTTGTGCATTTGCTTTTGATGTTTTGTAATAATATCTTTGTCTGTTCCTATATCCTGAATGGAATTGCCTAGATTTTCTTCAAGGGTTTTTATAGTTTTGGATTTTACATTTAAGTTTTTCATCCATCTTGAGTTAATTTTTGCACATGGTATAAGAAAGGAGTGTAGTTTCAACTTTCTGCATATGGCTAGCCAGTTATTCCAGCAGCATTTATTGAATACAGTCCTTTCCCCATTGCTTATTTCTGTCAGGTTTGTCAAAAATCAGATAGTTGTCAGTGTGCAGTTTTATTTTTGGATTCCTATTCTGTTCTATCGGTCTATGCATTTGTTCCTGTACCAGTACCATGCTGTTTTGGTTTCTGTAGACTTGTGGTATACTTTATATTGGGTAGTATAATGCCTCCAGCCTTTTTTTTCTTTTTGCTTAGGATTGCCTTAACTTTTTGGGCTTTTTTGGTTTTATATGAATTTGAAAAATAGATTTTTCTGGTTCTGTGAAGAATGTCAGTGGTAATTTAATGGGAATGGCATTGAATCTATAAATTGCTTTTGGCAGTATGGCCATTTTAATATTGATTCTTCCTACCCATGAGCCTGAAATATTCTTTCATTTGTTTATATCATCTTTGATTTCTTTGAACAGTGGTTTGTAGTTCTCTTTGTAGAGACTTTTCACTTTCCTTGTTAGCTGTATTCCTAGGTATTTTATTCTCTTTGTGGCAATTGTGAATGGGAGTTCATTTGTGATTTGGCTCACAGGTTAACTGTTATTGGTGTATAGGAATGCTAGCAATTTTTGCACATTGATTTTGTATCCTGAGAATTTTCTACAGTTGCTTATCAGCTTAAGAAGCTTTTGGGCTAAGATAATAGTGTTTTCCAGATATAGAATAATATAATCTGCAAACAGGGATAGTTTCACTTCCCCTCTTCTTATTTGAGTGCCCTTCAATTATTTCTCTTGCCTGATTGCTCTGGCCAGAACTTCCAATACTAGGTTAAATAGGAATGGTGAAAGAGAGCATCCTTGTCTTTTGTTGGTTTTCAAGAGAAATGCTTTCAGTTTTTGCCCATTCAATATGATGTTGACTGTTGGTCTGTCATATATGGCTCTTATAATCTGGGGGTATGTTCCTTTAATATCTAATTTATTCAGAGTTTAACATGAAAGGAAGTTGAATTTTATCAAAAGCCTTTTCTGCATCTATTGAGATAATCATGTGGTTTTTGTCTTTAGTTCTTTTTATATGATGCCTCACATTTATTGATTTGAGTATGTTAAACCAACCTTGGATCCTAGGGATAAACCCTACTTGATCATGGGGAATAATCTTTTTGATGTGCTGCTGGATTTGGTTTGCCAGTATTTTGTTGAGGACTTTTGCATTGATGTTCATCAAGGATAATGGCCTGAAGTTTTCTTTTTGTGTTGTATCTCTGTCAGGTTTTGGTATCAGGATGAGGCTGGATTCATAGAATGAGTTAAAGAGGAGTCCTTCCTTTTCAATTTTTTGAAATAGTTTTAGTAGGAATGGTACCAGATAGTATTTGTACATCTAGTAGTATTCAGCTGTGAATCCATCTGGTCGTAGACTTTTTTTGGTTGGTAGGCTATTTATTATTGCCTCCATTTTAGAGCTCATCATTGATCTGCTCAGGGATTCAATTTCTTCCTGGTTCAGTGTTGGGAGGGTATATGTATCCTGGAATTGTTTCATTTATTCTAGGTTTTCTAGTTTATGTGCAGAGAGGTGTTTATCATATTCTCTAATAGTTGTTTTTATTTTTGTGGTGTCAGTGATGGTGGTGTTGGAAATATCCTCCCTATTATTTCTGATTGCATTTATTTCTGTCTTCTCTCTCTTTTTCTCTATTAGTCAAGCTAGTGATCTGTCCATTTTATTAATTTTTTGAAAAACTAGCTTATGGTTTCATTGATCTTTTGAATGATTTTTCATGTCTTTATTTCCTTTATTTCAGCTCTGATTTTAGTTATATCTCATCTTCTGCTGGCTCTGGGGTTTGTTTGCTCTTGGTTTTCTAGCTTTTTTAGTTTTGATGTTCAGTGGTTAACTTGAGATCTTTCTTGCTTTTTGATGTGGGCATTTAGTGCTATAAATTTCCCTCTTAACACTGCTTTAGCTTTGTCCTAGAGATTCTGGTATGTTGTATCTTTGTTCTCATTAGTTTCAAAGAACTTCTTGATTTCTGCCTTAATTTTATTGTTTACCTAAAAGTCATTCAGGAGCAGGTTATTCAATTTACATATAATTGTATGGTTTTGACTGAATTTCTTAGTCTTGATTTCTAATTTGATTGCACTGTGGTCCAAGAGACTCATGATTTCAATTCTTTTGCATTTGCTGAGGAGTATTTTACTTCTAATTAGGTGATTGATTTTAGAATAAGTGCCATGTGCTGATGAGAAGAATGTATATTCTATTGTTTTTGGGTGAAGAGTTCTGTAGATTCTATCAGGTCCAATGGATCTAGAGCTGAGTTCAGGTCCTGAATATTATTGTTATTATTTCAACTTTGAAGAATCTGATGATTACGTATCTTGGGGACAATGTTCTCATGTAGTATCTTACTGGGGTTCTCTGCATTTCCTGAATTTGAATATTGCCCTGTCTAGTAAGATAGAGAAAGTTCTTTTAAATGATATCCTGAAATATGTTTTCCAGCTTGGTTCCATTCTCCCCAGCTCTTTCAGGTACAGCAATCAGTCATAGATTTGGTCTATTTACATAATCCCATATTTCTCAGAGTTTTCTTTATTCCTTTTCATACTTTTTCCTCTCTTCTTTTCTGCCTGACTTATTTCAGAAAGACAGACTTCAAACTCTGAGATGCTTTCCTCTGCCTGGTCTATTCTGCTATTAATACTTGTGATGGCATTATGAAACTCTTATATTGTGTTTTTCAGCTCCATCAGGTCAGTCTCAGTGTGAGAACCTGGATGTTTCCACTGAAGTTGTTGTATTTACTTTCCCCTTTTTTTCCTGTCTGTGAGGGCCATGCATTGTAGCTGCTCCTCATTAGCCATCTTTGCTAGCTCTTCTAATTTTATTCTATTCTAAAATGCTTACATCAGCTTTTAGGATCTTTCTTTCCAGCTTCAAAAAACTTAGGATTATGTGCCTAAGTATGGGACTTTTAAAATTTATATTGCTGGATACTTTTATGGGACTTTTGAAATTTATATTGCTGGATACTTTTAATTTGAAGGCTTATATTTTTTCTTATCTTGGTAAACAGTCTTACATTATTCCTTTGACTAATGTCTCTCCTGTATTATCTCTGGTCTTTCTCTAAAAATTCTTTTCTTTCTTTTTTTTTCTTTTCTTTAGCTCCAGCTCAATAGACCTGAACATTTTTTTCAAAGTGCATTTGGCCTCCTTATTTGATTTTCCATGTCTCATAACTCTCTTTTACATTCTTAATACTTTGTCTTTGTGCTTTACATTCTGGGACATTTTCTCTATTGAATTCAGTATTTTTGTATAGTATGAATATCTTATTGAGACAATAAGGTATATAAGTTATGATAGCCCTTCTTAGCAACATATACATTAAGAATTAGAAATTATAACTTTTCCAAGTAACTTTAATTTGTCATCACCAAATTTTAAGTAATTGTCTACTGCAACTATGGTTTCAAGTATGCCAAGGAGGGCAGTCATGAAAGTTATCAAGGCCAGTGACTTATAAATTAAACACTCAGAATGTGTTTATTTCCTAGAGTAGTTACTGCCACAAAAAGACTGTCAAGGAGTAATATTCATAAGTGTAATTTAAAAAAATATATGGGGCCAGACACAGTGACTCACACCTGTAATCCCAGCACTTTGGGAGGCCGAGGCAGGTGGATTCCTTGAGGTCAGGAGTTTGAGACCAGCTTGACCAACAAGGTGAACCCTGTCTCTACTAAAAATACAAAATTTAGCTGGGCATGATGGCAGGTGCCTATAATCCCAGCTCCTTGGGAGGCTGAGACAGGAGAATCGCTTGAATCCAGGAGGCAGAGGTTGCAATGAGCCAAGTTCAAGCCACTGCACTCCAGCCTGGGTGACAAAGAGAGACTTTGTCTCAAAAATAAATAAATAAAAATAAAATAATAAATATGTGGTGCTATATTCAACAGAGTAAATCATACAATCAGGAGAATCTTAGTTTCCATTTTTAGAGAGCAGACTCCTGATGGCATCTCTCCTTCCATGGAGATACAGGAAATGAGAAGAAGGGATAACATGGCAGCAATGCAGATGGCACAGCAGAACTCTCTTTATGAATAAGAAAGACTGTCTGTAGGAGAAATGAAGTATTTGGCCTGTATATACGCAATAATATTTGTTAGAACTTTTTTGTTTGTTTGTTTCAGCATTTGTATTTTAATCAAATGTTCCCAGATCAAGCAGGAAATTATAGAGAGGATGATGAGAGCCCAGCTGCTGCCTCCAGGGAGAGATGAGTGGTTTTGCCAGCAGCTGAGAAACCTCATGTAACAGCTGATAGGTCAAGATTACAAATGGATAACTCCACCTCTACTCCTACCCGCACAGGATTTTAATTTATTGAAGTCTTAGTTTGCTTATGACCCAAATAAAATGTACAGGACTATCTTCTTACCTTTTTCTTTCTTTATATTTTATTTCCTGTCTTTCTTTTGTTCCTATGAATCATGTATTCACAATAAAACTGGTTGATGTGAAAATCCACATACTACAAAATGTAATTATTCTGTTCAACAACAGTCTTTTCATACATAAAGGTTTACTTCATATTCCTATTGGGGTCACCTATCTGGCTATCCTGTTGAGAGAAAAAGCAGCTTTAACAAGAAGATGCTTTTTGGTCAGAGTAAATGAAAACCATCAAGAGAAAACTCAAGCAGGGTTAAGTGTAACTGACAGTGCAGCTTCCCTGTTTGATCTTTCCTCTACCCCCTCAGTAAGCCAATTCATTCTTCCAGGTGTGGAGCGCTGAGATGAATCCTAACACTGATCTGCAGTTCTTCTCTAGAATATCAAATTGTTTATGAATTCATTTCCTTCATTGAAGGATAAACACTGTCAGCCATTGTCTGTTGTCCTTGGACGGTTTTCCTCTTCGCATTTGTTACCCATTGTGCTTGTTTTGTTTCTTGGTTTAATTTTTCTTTTATCAGATCCCATTATGCTTCCGCAACTCCCACTTTATCTCCCATTCCCTTTAAATAAGCATCTAAGTAGAAATAACTGTGTTTCCTTCTATAGAAGATAGTGGTTATATAGATAAGATTTTTAAAAA
The DNA here is from genome assembly GCA_004027715.1 of Plecturocebus donacophilus. Lineage (NCBI taxonomy): Eukaryota > Metazoa > Chordata > Mammalia > Primates > Pitheciidae > Plecturocebus > Plecturocebus donacophilus. Next base: position 21,428 of record PVKP010016638.1, read on the forward strand.
CTAAGTACAAGATCTCTGGTTTAGAAGTCTCTTCAAGAACAATGCCTATCATAAGGACAGTCCATAAGTAAGTGCTCTGTAAACCTTGGTTGAAAAAAATAAACAAAGCAGACAGAAACTCAGTTTTTCTTTTTCCTCACTGGCAATCTATTCTCTGTGTCTTCAAAACTTAACCCCTTCCAAATGCTATCCAGGCAAAACCCACACAGCTGCATGTATCTCTACTTGACATCCTTGATATCAAACTTAATGGAGAAAGACATTAATATTTATCAGGTACCACCTACCAATGTCAGGCTCCAAACTAAGTAGTTTTCACACGCCATATTTAAATCCTCATAAAATTTTCCCTTAGAGAGAGCAAAATAGTGACTCAGAATGGTTAGGGCCAGATTTTCTCAGTTTGTATATATAGAAAATCTCAAATAATCATTGTTTTCAACAGAACAACTAACGAATTTTTTGGAGAGAGTAAAAAGAAATTATAATTTTTAATACCCATCAGAAAGGTGAGGTGCACAAAAAAAGTTAAAGGAACTGAGTTTCAGACCGCTACAAGCTCCTCCTAGGAGAAAAGGTATCTCCTGCCAAGTTCATCCATAGAAACATAGTGGGGGAAGATGCAGGCCCAACATAGATGGTGAAATTTACAGGGTAAGGAGAAGCCAGCCAAACTTTTAAAGGGCACACACAGGCTAGCATGACATTAAAATCTTAAGAAGCTCTAGATGCAGAGCAAGTTTGTACCCACCTGCCAATTCTTTCTCAGAGCAGAAGGCTGGAGAAAGATGTATAGAATGGTGAAGGCTGGAAAGAGGACTGGAGAACAGAGAAAGTTTTCTGGTAATGTTAAAAGCAAGACATATAAAGCACTAAGACCTCATAAGATTTTTATGGGTGCTTAACTCAGTCAAGTTCTGCTTGAGTGAGAATCCAAAGGGGCCCTCAAATTACTTGGAACAAGTGGTGCCTTGAAATTTACTCAAACTGTAACCCCTCCCAGATCTAGCTAAATTATAAATTCGAGAAAAGAGCATACTCGATTAGGCGGATAAATACATTTACTTCAGTCTCTGCTATTCTTTTATATAAATATCCAGAATACGAATCACAAGACATGTAAAGAAACACAAAAATGTGACCTATTTTCAAAAAAAGAACGGTCAATATAAGCAAGCACAAAGATACTCAGAGATTAGAATTAATAAACAAGAGCCTTAAAATAACTATTATAAATATGTAAAAGTATCTAATGAAAAAGGTAAACAATAAGCATAAATAGATAGGGAATTGTAGCCAAAAAATACAAAAAAAAATAATTCTAGAACTGAAAAATATAGTATCAAAAATGAAAAATTATTTCACATGCCCAATAGCAGAAAGGACAATCTAAAAGAAATGATGAATTAATTATAAAAACTGTACCCATCCCAAAGTTAAACTGTAAAAAAGTTAAATAAACTAAATTTCAGAGCTCTATACGTTCTTCCTAAAAGAGAAGGAATCCTCTGCTATTCTCATCCCTGGATAAGCCAAAAGTAAAACAGGTTGGTTAAGGTAGTTTCCCAAAGTGAGAGTTATTAAATGGAAATTCTGGGATTTATATTCAGGTCATCTTCCCAGAAAAAGCCCATGCTCTTTCTGTTCTAAACCTGTGCCTCTCTAATTATACTCACATTTCTATTACAGTATGCCACCTCTACTGAGTTGCTTTCAGCCAGAAGTCTTCTAATGTAGATCACACAATGACTGTGGGCAAGGTCTGTGTCCTCCAAGTCAATTTCATTCTGTGTAATCCCATACTGAAGTATCTTCATGCAAAAATACCGGCATACGTGAAGTCAAAATCGAATGAGGTCTACACTGAAAGCCAATTCAGATGGAGAGCTTGATAGATGCCAAGATAGATATAGACAGAGATGTTCTTTAGAGCCTTTTTGGTTGGATTTTCAGTTAGTCCTATGCCCTTTCATTTTCCCTCCCAGATTCCAAACTTACCACTTCTTTGATCCAATAAAGCAGGAGTCTCAAAAATCGAATGTCTTCTGTAACAAGGAAGGTAAACTAACTATTGAGCCAAATCAGCTGCTTACTAAGGCAATAAAGAGTAATAAGAAATGCAAACATGCAAAGAGATGCAAAGTGATGTCATGCCAAAATGTGTTCAAATTCATGTATATTTTTAACAGTCTCCTGACCAAGAAAGATGTGTTTCTTACACCACCAGTTTGTCCTATGAAAAGAGCACAGTGGTTAAACATCCACAGTTTTTGATGATAGACAAAACTGATTTCAAGGTCTAGCTCTGCCACTTGCTGACAGTTTTAACATAGGCCTTGTCATTGACCTCTCTCAGCCTTAAATCCCATTTTGATCAAAGAGTAATAATAGTAACACTGCTCTATATGTTGTAGTTTGGAACAAATAATGAGGGAATGTGTATAAATTGCTTTGAACATCACCTGATACATAGTGAATTCTCAGTATATGTTAGCTATTATTAGTATGAATGAATCATGATGAAAACACCTTTGCAAAATTATCACAATAAGAGAAATCTGACATAGTTGATTCCATCTTGCTTCTAACCTCCAAGCTGTCCTTAGTCATTCCTGGGCATAGGCCAAGATAATTTGGGGAGAAATGAGGTGCATAGTTTAGCCTTAAAGCAAGGATGATAATAGTGCTTCCCAAAACTAAATCACTTTTGTAAAACTAATAAGTCTCCTGGTTAGGATTATGAGAGAGACCTAAATTCTGATTAGATGTAGATATACTTTCTATAATTCTGTACTGCTCAGAAGTCATATGGCAAGAGGTACTCAACTGGTCCTGTGGTCCCACCTAGAGGTAGACTCAGTGTACACAGGTCATTTTCTATCCCCTAAGATTTCATCCCCAACCAATCAACGGCACCCATTCCCTAGCTCCCTGCCCTTGTCTGTAGAAACTCTAACCTCTGAGACTTCAGGGAGACTGATTTGAGTGATAAACCAGTTGCCCATGTGGCTAGCCTCATGGCAATTAAAACTTTTCTCTACTACAATGTCACTGCCTCAGGGAATTGATAATTATCTGTGCAGTGGACAAGAAGAACCCATTGGGCTATTACTATAACCCAAGTTTTCCAAAAAGGTTTTACAGTTAGGTTTCAAATGTATTCTTAATAGGATCTAGAAAGATTTATTTTAAATGTTCCTGAGAAGTTATTATTAGGATTTATGCTTGCAGTTATTCATACAAATATAGTATATATGATCATGCAGGAAACCAGAATATGCCACCCTGAAATATGCCTCTTTGCCATAAGAATTATTTTGAGCTGATTATTTTTAGAAATAGCAAATACATAAGAAGCCCTGAAAAGAGAGTAGAAATTACCCCTTTGTAAGAGCAATTTACATTGATAAAGGAAATCTGCATTTGTAAGGATGTCTCTCTTTCTGTATCAGGAGAAGGATGACTAAATCATCAGAAAATCTTATCAATGGAAAAGTAACCAATGTAAATCTACGTAGCAAACCTTACTCTTGTTTGACTCTACTTTTTCTGGTTACCTCCCTAACCAGCATTTCCTTACCCTCCTTTCTTTGCTTCCTCTGAGGATGGTATTTAAGTCTCAATTATAAGCTACCTCTTTGAGATTTACTCACTTCTTTGGGTATCTCCCATGTACAGTCGTACACCACATAACAACCTTTTAGTAAACAATGAACCGTATATATCACAGTGGTCCTACATTTGCTGGAAAATTTCCATCACCTACTGATGTCAATAATCATCGTCACATCACAGTGCAACACATTGCTCATGAGGAGTAAACTCACATTTTTATCTTGCCTAAATTCCTATCTAAGGGGTCTGGGGAGTCATGCCCTATAAATCATAAATCCTCATCAGATGAGTTTTATTTAACCCTATATATCGTGACTTACTTTCCAACACAACTCTAACAAAATATTTTACCCCAAAACACGTTTCTTTGTCATATCCTGAAATGACTCTGAAAAGCCATTTCCTTTGTGGGTGAAAAATTTGCATCTGTAAAAAATCTCTAGTAACATAGTTATATCTTTTCCTTCCAGGCCCTCTCAATCCTAAAAAGATTAACTAAAAGTCTAGCCCCTTTTAAAGATCTGAATAAGAAACATTTGTCATCTCTTGTCTCTAAGGGCAGCCACTATAAGATTTCAAAAGAACCTTGGTCTCCACAGTCTTTTATCTTAACCTGAACATTTCCTTTCTATGATCCTAGGTCTTTAGATAAACTCAACCAATTGTCAACCAGAAAATGTTTAAATTTACCTATAGCCTGGAAGCCCCACCCTCCCCCAGCTTTGAGTTGCTCTACCTTTCTGAACCAAACCAATGTATTTCTTAAATGTATTTGATTGATGTCTCATGCCTCCCTAAAACATATAAAACCAAGCTGCACCCCAACCACATTGGGCACAGGTACTCAAGACCTCCTGAGGGCTGTGTCATGAGCCATGGTCATTCATATTTGGCTCAGAATAATCTCAACAAATATTTTACAGTTTTACTCTTTTCATCAACACTCACATGTTTGTGATAACGCTGGTGTAAACAAACCTACTGCACTGTCAGCCATATAAAAATATAGGACAATTAGGTATGATACATAATACTTGCTAATAAATATATTACTGGTCTATGTATTTACTATACTATACTTTTTGTCGTTATTTTAGAGTGTACTCTTTCCACTTATTAAAAACATAAGTTAATTGTAAAACAGTCTCGGGCAGTTCTTCAGGAGGTGTTCCAGAAGAAGCCATTCATAAGAGATGACAGCTCCATGCACATTATTGCCCTTAAAGACCTTCCAGTGGGACAAGACATGGAGGTGGAAGACAGTGATAACCCCGACTCTCTGTAGGCCTAGGCTAATGTGCATGTTTGTGTCTTAGTTTTTGACAAAGAAGTTTAAAAAGTAAAAAATAAAATGAAAAATTTTTAAAATAGAAAAAAGTTTATGGAATAAGGACATAAAGAAAATAGTTTTGGCCAGGGGCAGTGACTCACACCCTTAATCCCAGTACTTTGGGAGGCCAAGGCGGGTGAATCACTTGAGGTCAAGAGTTAGAGATCTGCCTGGCCAACATGATGAAACCCTGTCTCTACAAAAAATACAAAAACTAGCTGGGCATGGTGGCACACTCCTGTAATGCCAGCTACTTGGGAAGCTGAAGCAGAATTGCTTGAATCCGGGAGGCAGAGGCTGCATTGAGCCGAGATCTTGGCATTGCACTCCAGCCTAGGTGACAAGAGTGAAACTCTATCTAAAAAAAAGAAAAGAAAAGAAAAGAAAAATTCTTGTACAGCTGTACAAAGTAGTTATGTTTTAAGCTAAGTGTTATTACAAAAAAAGTTAAAATTGGAAAGTTTATAAAGTTAACAATTACAGTAAGTAATGTTAATTCATTATTAAAGAAACATATTTTCTCTTTTATTTATTTTTATTATTATACTTAAGTTCTGGGGTACATGTGCAGAACGTGTAGGTTTGTTATGTAGGCATACAGGTGCCATGGCGGTCTGCTGCACCCACTCCCCTGTCATCTACATTAGATTTTTCTCCTAATGTTATCCCTCGCCAATCCTCCCACCCCCTGCTATCCCTCCCCTAGCCCCCCACTGCTCGACAAGCCCCAGTGTGTGATGTTCTCCTCCCTGTGTCCGTGTGGAAAGAAATGTATTTTAATGAATTTAGTGTAGCCTAAGTATGCAATGTTTATGAAGGTTACAATACTGTACAGTAATGTCCTACGCCTTAACATTCACTCAATGATTTACCCCAGAGAAAATTCCAGTCCTGCCATCTCCATTCATGGTAAATACCCTTTATAGGTGTGCCGTTTTTATATTTTATACAGTATTTTTACTGTGCTTTTTTATGTTTAGATATATTTTGATGCATAAATACCTACTATTGTGTTATAATGCCTACAGTATTCAGTAAAGCAACATGCTATACAGGGTTATAGCCCAAGAGTAATAGGCTATACCATGTGGCCTGGGCGTATAGTAGCCTCTACCATCTAGAGTTGTGTAAGTACACTGTATGATGTCTGCATAGCAATAAAACCACCTAATGCCACATTTCTCAGACAATAGCCCTGTCAGTAAGTGACATATGACTTTATATTTAAAATATACATGTTATAAAATTTCTGCTTGTTTTTCTCCTGCTAATCTGTCTTTTGTCACAGGGATTTCCAGCTGAGAACTCAGAAAGAATAAGAGAAAATTATTTTTTCATTCCTATAATTATATATTAACTACAATATATATGATATATCTTAACAATAATGACTTACTGATGGCTCATGTTTAGTACATTGTTAAATAATGGCATCTAGATCTTTTCTGTCATATTTATGGAGATCCAATAATTTCTATATTTTCAGAAGTACTTTTCCCTTTAGAAGTGTGCTGTTTTGGATATACACTCTTGGAATATTATTTTAGGAATTCTTGATCATTTTATAGACCCTTTCTTATTAAAATAACTATAAATATTATATTAAAAATCTAGATGCAATGACAAGATTTATTCTGGAAGTAACAAGTGAAATAAAAATGAAGCAGTGTTATGGCTCATTTTATGTTATTTTATCCAGCTGTCATGCTAATAAATTGCTGTTGACACAGTGAACCTATGGCTGCTGTTTCAATTGTTAAACTCCTATTTATATGCATTCTATCAATGTTTTATGAAAGATTTCCCATCATATTTTGACTTAGAGCAAAATATATTACTTTGCTGAAGAACATCTTCTGTGATCACAGTCTCTTGATGACTTTTAAAATAAGGACTTTAGGCCTGGTGTGGTGGCTCATGCCTGTAATCTCAGCACTTTGGGAGGCTGAGTCGGGTGGATCACGAGATCAGGACTTCGAGACCAGTCTGGCCAAGATGGTGAAACCCCATCTGAACTAAAAATACAAAAAATTAGCCAGGGATGATGGCAGGCACCTGTAGTCCTAGCTACTCTGGAGGCTGAGGCAGAGAATTGCTTGAACCTGGGAGCCAGAGGTTGCAGTAAGCCAAGATCATGCCATTGTACTCCAGTCTGGGTGGCAGAGTGCAACTCCAACTCAAAAAAATTTTTAAAAAATGACTTTAAAGACTCCTATTGTAAAATAGGATTATTTCTTTTTCTGAAATGTCTACTGATCATTTATATAATAATTTTTTCTATGCAAATGTTTCACATAAACATTTGCTAAGTTCTCATTATATCCCTAAGAAGTAATAATAATTTATTTAAAAATATTTTTTGACAAGCTACTCTGTTCCAGAACCAGGCAATACAGTGGTAAACAAGATTGAAATGGTCCCTGATCACCTAGAGCTTACTCTCTAATGAAAGAAATCATTAGAAAATAAGCTTAGTTGCACTCAAATTTTAAAGAGTTTATTTGAGCAGTCAGTGATTCATAAATTGGGCAGCACCGGACTGCAAACATTTTGGCACTCTGTTGGCGAAGTGAGAACGGAAACTTTTATGTAGTGTTGGTACAAGCGAGACAAAGAAAGCTTAACTAATTGGTTAGAGTGGCAAGTTCCTAGGTAGAGGTTAGTTGATAGTTTCTGATTGGCTAGACATTTGATTTGCTTTGGTAGAAACTTAAAGTGCTAGAGCCATGCCAATCTAATAGTGTCCCCAGTTAAAATTATTTTTTAACAGCATTCATTAAAAAATAGAATAGCTACACAAGAAGATTTGTTCTCAGTTTTAACAAATATTACAAAGCAAAAGCAATTTGCATTCTTTGCATTCATTCATTTATCAAATGTGTATGTCAGGAAATATTCGGGGAAAAAAATATGAATATCACAGTTCTTTTGCCAATAGCCTAGCTTGTTATCTCTAGGAAGACAGATGAATAAATACACAGTAAAACAATGATGAGGATAAAATAGAGACTAATAGATAGTAATACAGCATCATAGAGGAGAGGCTAAGATTCTACCTGGACAAGTATAAATGAAGGCTTCTCAGAGAAGGTTACATTGTGTGTGGGTATGGAAGAATAAACAGCATATGGCTGATAAAAAAGTTAGAGAAAGGGAATCCAAGTAGATATTTTTAAAAAGGCATTGGTGTACGAAGAATTTTGCATATATATATAATTATACTTTAAGTTCCTGGGTACATGTGCAGATCATGCAGGATATACACATGCCATGGTGGTTTGCTGCATTCATCCCCCCATCATCTACATTAGGTATTTCTCCTAATGTTATCCCTCCTCAATACCCCCACCCCCTGCTATCCCTCCCCTAGCCCTCCACCCCCCAACAGACCCCAGTGTGTGATGTTCCTCTCCCTGTGTCCATGTGTTCTCATTGTTCGGCACCCACTTATGAATGAGAACATGCAGTGTTTGGTTTTCTGTTCTTGTGTCAGTTTGCTGAGAATGATAGTTTCAAGATTCATCCATGTACCTGCAAAGGACATGAACTCATCCTGCATAGTATTCCATGATGTATATGTGCCACATTTTCTTTATCCAGTCTATCATCGATGGGCACTTGGGTTGGCTCCAGGTCTTTGCTATTGTAAACAGTGCTGCAATTAACATACGTGTGCATGTGTCTTTATAATAGAACGATTTATAATCCTTTGGGTATATATCCAGTTATGAGATTGCTGAGTCAAATGGTATTTCTATTTCTAGATCCTATAGGAATCGCCACACTGTCTTCCACAATGATTGGACTAATTTACACTCCCACTAACAGTGTAAAAGCATTCCTATTTCTCCACATCCTCTCCAGCATCTGTTGTCTCCTGATTTTTTAATGATCATCATTCTAACTGGTGTGAGGTGGAATCTCAATGTGGTTTTGATTTGCATTTCTCTAATGACCAGTGATGATGAGCTTTTTTTCTTATGTTTGTTGGCTGCATAAATGTCTCCTTTTAAAAAGTATCTGTTCATACCCTTTGCCTACTTTTTGATGGGGTTGTTTGTTTTTTCTTGTAAATTTGTTCAAGTTCTTTGTAGATTCTGGATATTAGCCCTTTATCAGATGGGTAGATTACAAAAATTTTTCACATTCTGTTAGTTGCCAGTTCACTCTAATGATAGTTTCTTCTGCTGTGCGGAAGCTTTTAAGTTTAGTTGGATCCCTTTTATCTATTTTGGCTCGTGTTGCCACTGCTTTTAGTGTTTTAGTCATTAAGTCCTTGCCTATGCCTATGTCCTGAATGGTTTTGCCTAGGTTTTCTTCTAGGGTTATTATGGTGTTTGGTCTTATGTTTAAGTCTTTAATCCATCTGGAGTTAATTTTAGTGTAAGGTGTAAGGAAGAGGTCCAGTTTCTGCTTTCTGCATAGGGCTAGCCAGTTTCCCCAACACCATTTATTAAACAGGGAATCCTTTCCTCATTGCTTGTTTTTGTCAGGCTTGTCAAAGATCAGATGGTTGTAGATGTATGGCATTACTTCCAAGGCCCCTGTTCTGTTCCATTGGTCTATATCTCTGTTTTGGTACCAGTACCATGCTGTTTTGATTTTTGTAGACTTATAGTATAGCATTCTTATACACCAATAACAGACAAAAAGAGAACCAAATTATGAGCGAACTCCCATTCACAATTGCTACAAAGAGAATAAAATACCTAGGAATACATCTAACAAGGAATGTGAAGGACCTCTTCAAGGAGAACTAAAAACCACTGCTCAAGGAAATAAGAGAGGTCACAGATGGAAAAACATTCCATGCTCATTGACAAAGAATTGAGAAAATGGCCATACTGCCCAAAGTATTTTATATATTCAGTTGTATCCCCACCAAGCTACCATTGACCTTCCTCACAGAATTGGAAATAACTACCTTAAACTTCATATGGAACCAAAAAAGAACCTGCATAGCCAGCACAATCCTAAGCATAAAAACAAAGCTGGAGGCATCATGCTACCTGACTTCAAAGCATCATATATTTTTTAAAAGCTTGTTGTTTCAATCACAACATATGTGGGAACTATTGTATAAAATGCAGAACTGAAAATAAGTCCTCCTTGCCCTTTTGCAGCTCAAAGTCTAGAAGCTGAAGGAAAAAAGTACAAATAAGTGTATGTTATAAAGGTGTTTATTGTATTAGAATCCTATGCCTTATCTATAATCTGATTTCAAAATATCAGAAAACTATTACTTTTAAATCTGGGAAAATGACCACATAGATATTCACCAAATTACTGTGGGAAAAGAGCAAGAGGGGATAATGATCTACTTAAATATTTAAAATATAATCTTAAACACCTTTATAATTTAAACATTTGGGAATTGGTGAATGAATGGACAACTGCTAGCCTATGAATAAAAATAAATGAAGTAATTGAACATGTGGCACTTCAAATCATTGGGGAAAAGTGAGTTTTAATGACAGATACTTAGAAAAAAACATTTTGAAGCCTTACTTTGAGGGATCAGTGAGACTTCTCTTTCCTTCTGAATTCCCTAAGTACTTCTTGCCTCTCAGCACCTCCTCACAGTCATTGATGGATTTGACAGGAAGAACTAGGTTGAGGTCCACCTGTTTCTCTCTTCTTTCTCCTTTGAATTGGCCTTCCTGCAGAGAGTATGTCATCGGTCTACTCTCAAATATGCAGTAAACAGGTAGTAACTGCCTTCTTCCTCCAGTAGGTGCCTATTGTCTTGTGCTTCCTGTGACTGGGTGGGAGAGGCTACCTGAAAGATCAACAAGGTCCAGCATTTAGCTTAAAAAAAGAAAAAGAAAACTAGATTTCTAGTGTTGTTAGAGTGGATGCTTTCAAGCTTTGCGGGAGATTGACAAAGTACAGAGCATGTGGGTTTGTGACTCTAGCAGGTGTTGCTGCTGTATATCACACTATACTTTTCCAGGTGTACCACTGGCTGCAGCCTGAGCCAGTGGCTTTAAGCCTTGGACGTCAAGCAGGCAAACCAGGCAAGATTTTGACCTTGCTGCATTAGTGCAGGTATGGCAGGTTTGCCCAGAGGTGAGTGGCTGTTTTTATACAGGAAGGATTGCAGGCAAGTGGCTCTAACTGAAAGGCATGCAGGGCTCACAGACTCTATGCTGTTCCAGCTTATCCTCTTGTTTCCAAAGGGGCAGCCTGCCTTGCAATTGCTGGAGAGGCTGACACAGAATTCACTATTTTTCAAAATTGGATTTTGAACAAATGCATTGGGAGGCAGCATCACAGTTGCTATTTTTAACTGCAGGGAAGCTGGTGTCCCTGTGAACTAGTGAGGTTTCTGCTTTTAAGTTGTTGTTACTAGCCCTAAAGAGACAGTGTTAGAAAACTGCTCCAAACCCTATCCTTTACCCATAGGCCTGTGGAGGGACAAATCTTGGATTCATGTGGCTGGTTCAGAGGCTCCAGTGCAATGCCCCTGGCACGTGGTCTCCAACTGGTCTGGATTAGTTAATAACACAAGCTCTGACCATGGCATTAGGGTTACTGAATCCAATATATATGCAATCTTTTGGGCACATGGCAGAGGTATTGATTCTTCTCAGGCCCTCAGGGACTCAACTTCAGAAGAATCCAGAGCAGCAACAATTGGCTGGCACAGTGGCTCACACCCATAATCCCAGCTTTTAGGGAGGCTAACATGAGAGGGTCACTTGAGCCCAGGAGTTTGACACCAGCCTGGGCAATATAGTGAAACACTCTACAAAAAAGTAAAATAAAATAAAAATATTAGCCAGGTGTGGTGGTATGTGCCTGCAGTTCCAGCTCCTTGGGAGGCTGAGGCAAAAGGATTGCTTGAGCCCAGGAGTTCGAGGCTGCAGTGAGCTATGACTGCACTACAAATAAATAAATAAATAAATTTTTAAAAATAGCAGTAACAACTTAAGAATCTGAGGAAAGGATTTCTCCATTTAAACAAATGGAAGGATGAAGAAAAAACCTTCCTAGAAGATAGATTTCAGGAGATGGGTCCAAACAGGTGCATGCAAAAAGCAGTGTCAATAGCCATGATGGAAAAAGTCTGCCAAAACCTGCTCTCGAGAGTGTACAGATAGATCCTACACCCACAATCAAGTCAGTGTGAGACTACCAGACACTCAGTGTTCAAAAGCAAAGTGGAAATTCAGAGATTTTACACAGAGGAAGATATTTTATTTCCCTAGAGATGAGAATTTCATAATGTCAAAATTAACCTCTTGTAGGGGGATTTCTCTCCAGTAAGTTTTATTTCACTGGCCATTGATTCTGGCAAACTGGCATAGAATCAGCCTAAAGTTAAGATTTGTTTTTATCTCTCCCCTTCACCCATATGCCACTGTGCTCCTGCTGCTGCTGTGGGTAACACTGGGTACAAGCAGGCGTCTAGGATCACAACACTGCCTGAGTTAACTCGTTAGGGGTAGAGAGTCACTCATTTTATATCTTGGCAAGAAAGCACAGCTATAAAATCTTCATATCCTCTTAAATCTTTGAGCTTCCTAAGCATAATATCAGTGACTAAATAGTTCATTCTGAGGCCCTAGAAAAATTCTCATTCCATTAAAATAATCCACCATTCTGTTAGGAGACAGTCTAGAATGCAGCAATTGAAGAAACCTCAAATCCACCCAACATGAATTTTCTAGCTAAGATGGGGCAGAATGAAATGTTTTAGAGGACAGATGGAAGACCTTGATTTACTTGAACATTTTATTCGTAAGACCAGATAATTTGATATCAGATTTGAATTCATTTTAGACTTTGACTTTGGAATTATAAAGACAGTTAAACTTTAGAATTAATTTCTCCCAGGAAATTTGGTGATAGGACAGAGTTTACAGTAGAAATTTTTAGCATCTCAAGAATGTTTTCATTGATTATTAGAATATCTTAATTTCGTTGTTATACCAGACCACATGGATAGTCATAGTTTGGAAGAGAACTCAAAAATAAACATTTGGCTTTGAGTTTAGACTTACCTTGGATTCAATTTAGTAGTGACCCATTTCAGAGTCTTTCTGAGTAAAATGTGTATTACCTGTCCACCAGGAGGATCTAGAGAGGGGCAGTGGTTGGAATAGAAGGAGGGGCTTATGAAGGTAGAAGCAGAACTGCCTGACAGCCTGCGGACCTCTGTCTTTGAGGAAGGGGATGGCAGGGATCAGATGGCCTGTTTCTGCCATCGCCAGGCTGCAGTGGGGTGGCGCTGCCCAGGCTGCACACTTCATGGAGCCAGTAGGAGCCCCACCTCTTCCAGCTTGGAGTGGGAGCTTCCTGGGTGCTGCTGCGATCACCCAAACTGTGGCTGCAGACCCAGACCTTCTTCTCCAGGGACCAGGCTGGAGTCCTGCCCTCCTCGAAGAGGCTGCAGCTGCCCAAGTTGCAGCTGTCGATCTGAGCCTCTCTGTGTTCTTGGGGACCTGGGAAGGTCCCCGCTGCCCTCACAGGCTCAGAATTGCCTGCTCCTACTGCCTGCATTATTCCTGCTGTTGGCACCTGCTTGATCTTAGGGCAGCATCTGGCTGAGCCTGGGCAGTGATGAACAGCAGCAGGAGCTAGACAGATTCCTGGGCAGAAGGGAGGCGGGTCTCTCATGAGGCCTTACCTTCAGGCCAGGGAGGGCCTGAGGCTGGGGGCAGGCCATCAGTCCCATGGACCAAAGTGGGAACTTCTGGTGGCTTTTCCAGGCCCACCTATGGCTGCTCATGAAGCACTTGGCATCCACTTCCTCCCCTCTGAAGCCCATAAAGGATCCGTGTTCAGCCAGAGCTGAGCAGATAATTGGGTGACCAGCTGCAGACAGGAGCTACCCTCTCTGCTGAGAGCTTCAGAGACCTGCAGAGATTCTGGGACTACCGGTTCCAGAGAGGAGCTACCCTCTCCAGGGCTGCTTCTCTGCTGAGAACTAGACACTCGTCAGGATGACCTGCTGCAGATAGGAGACACTCACTCCAGGGCCTCCTCTCTGCTGAGAGTTGAACACTCAACAGGACAACCTGCCTACAGAAAGAAGATACCCACTGTGTCTCTTCTGAGCTGTTTCTAACACTCAGTGAAGCTCCTCTTCATCTTGCTCATTCTCCCTTTGTTTGGATACCTCAGTCTTCCCGGACACAGGACAAGAACTCAAGCAAAGGTGCCGCTGACCACAGAGATTACCAGCCAGAAAAGGGACACCATGAGGATCCTGTAATGGAACTTGGCTGTGCTCCTGCTTGACCTAGGCTTAATAGTTAAGTCCAATGTATTAAAAGCACAAAGTGTGTATGTTTGTGAAGAGGGTACACTTCATCTCTAATTTTCTAGTTTCCAGGGGGAGGGATTGTCCTGAAACACTAATAGCCTCTTGATTCACTTCCTTGATTCCTCATACCAAGGTAAACTGAGTTATCCAGTGCTTTTGGTTTTTGTTTTCTCACCTAGGTAAACTTTCATTTTCCCAAATCTTAAACGAAGAGCATTTGTTCTGTTTCCTTCTACCTCCTGCCCTCCACTAAGATAAGTGATTTGGATGCTAGTGTCTGCTCTGAAGACCCAACACTTTCCTCTAACAGGCTCTTACTCTAAAGACTAGGCTGGGAAGAGGTCACAACCTCATTTAGGGCTTAGTAGTGACTAATTACAATATTAATAATTTGCTATTGCCATAATAATGCCACCTAACCAATACTCCAAAATCAGTAACATACACCAATTGGCATTTAGTCACTTGCTTGCGGGTCTGCAGATAGGCTATGGAAGATATTCCATTCTGTGTGCCTCATTTTGCACCCAGGCAGGAGGTACAGCAAAATCCTAAGGAATATTTTCTTGTAAGGAAAATCAGAAGCTCCCAGAAAGGGTGGTGGGAATAGCTGTTCTTAAGGATTAGGTTTGGCAAGCTCTCACTCCCATCTATTGGGTAGAAGTCCACAGACCAGGGCAATATCTGGGGTTAAGGTCGTATCTTCTTCCATAGAGGTATTGGGTGTGGGAAGGGAGTAAATATTTGTCAAACAATAACATATATCACCTGGAAATATTAAGATATAAGTCACTATTTCTGATGTAATTAATATGAAAAATAATAATTTGTTACAAAGCTTGCCTTCATCTTTTCCTATTCTGTACATAATAAAAAGATATTTTTTCTTCTTTTTTACATGTCTTAGTTTAAGAAAGCTTAATTTAATTGAAATATGCCAGAAAGAACTAAGATAGTATATATAATTACATAATTGCATGTAGAAGTCATTGTATTACGTATTTATGCTCTGAAACACACATAATTCTGCCTTCACTTTCTAGAGATCATTTGTTAATTTATGAAAAGGTAATAATATAAAAAATCAGTCACAAATTTACATTAAATATTTTGCTCCTTTAAAAACTTTTATATTTGTAATATATTTGACTCTTACATCAATCCTATGATACAAGCATAGAAACAGATATAAATATGGATAGAGAGACTTTGGAAATTCATATGTTTAAAAATAAAGGAAATCCAAGTAGTTCTGAAAATTTAAATGACCAAAGTCATCCCACTAGGCTTAAACTTAAAACTTTTGTCTTTAATCCTACACTTTTCCTCTGCCCAGCAATCTTAAGACAACTCAACAGATCCAATAATAGGCACAAATTATATACATATGAAGACTTCATACTGTAATATTGACCTTTGTTATTCATATAGCCTTTCAAAGAAATAAAAATATATTCTGTATTTCCAATTGTGTTTCATTGAATTTTGCATGCTACGTTTTTAGAAAATGGATTAGTTTTGTGAAGTACTTTTTCTCTGAAAAATACAGAAATTGAACTTTGGATACATATATTGAATCCTTTACTGATTGATATCTTTACCTTGATTTCTTTCTCTATATCTCTACTCCTCCATCTACCCATATGTATACCAGTATAGTCTGTGATTTTATTTTCTGTGAAGGTTGTGGAGTGCCTGGAGAGGTAACTGTCTACTTAAAACATTAATGGATTAAAAGTGGGAACTTTGCAGTTCTAAATTTCTTCTAAAAAGAGACTATAGAGAAATGAGAGCAGTTTGGCAACAAGTCAGAAAACCCAGGTGGTAAGTGAATCATTTTAGTAAAATTCAGTAAATGGCAATTTTTTTAAAGTGTGGTTTCCTGTAACATAGAAGTCTTGGTGGCAAATATTGTCAGATGAGGTGGCAGGATGAATGCAAACGAGTGGTGAGTGGCTGTGGAAAACAACACTTCTGAAATCATCGCCATCTGCTTTTGAAATGAAGGACAAATAAGGTGACTCTTTGTTTTGCAAAAGAGAATTATAAGCAGTTTTTAAAAAACTGTGTCCCGACTAACATTCCCCACTGCTGCTTCCCCTAAACCTGGGACTCCTGAAGATCATGGATTTGAGACATTAAAGCTATTCTTGGACCAAAGCTTTTGTACTGAATCAGTTCTATGTTGAGAATAGAAAAAATGAAACAAAAACAAAAAAACTTAAGAATTCTTTATTGTTCACCTTCACAAAATAAATATTTAAATCAAGAAATAGAAGCAATATTTTATAAAGGTTGTCATATTTTAAAATTTGAATAACTACATTAACAAACCTCAGCACAATAGCTTATGATTACCATGCTAACCCATGCTATCTTTTAAATTTATCGGGTTATACAATTTTTTTTAAAACTTATGATGTTTTCATATAGCTTTTAATGAAATGTTCTTTAATCCAGTTTTAGTCCAATTTTCTAAAGTAACAGCCCTCCCTAACCATGGTGCTTTTCATTACAGATGCAAACCTAAAAGGAATCTGGCCCAAGAGAAATTATGTTCTTATATACCTCTATCTAATAAAGAAAACCTGCACTTACAAAGTAAAATGTAAATTTCAAAATACCACTAGGTGAATTCTGACGTGTCAGCCATTTTCACACAGTAAACGCTGTACATTCTTATCAATAGGACAGACCAGAGCCTGGAAAATAACTCGAACTAGATCACAGGAGTCAGGTTTATGGAAATTGCATAGTGGGCCAATCCTCTCTTCCTAGATTTAGCAAGAAATAGGGAGAAATACTCAGAGCTAAACTGGATTTCTCAGAATGGAATAGAATGGAAAAAAAGGAAACTGTAATAACAAATATGTATATTACAGGTTCCAGATACAGTCTGTAAACAGCATTATATTTCACCTGGATGGTTGCAATAACTTTCCAACTGGTGCCTCCACTTCTGCTCATGACCCCATGCTGTCTATTCTCCATAGAACAGCCTTAGTGGCTTCTTTAAAATATGTCATTTTCTCACTTCTCTGCTCAAAAACCTTCGATGGTTTCCCATGTCTCTCATGATAATATCCCAAATCCTCACATGTCCTCCCACCCCCAGATCAACTTCTCTGATGCCATTTTCATCCTTTGGTCATTCTGCTTAAGGTATCCTGGCTTCTTAGATTATACAAGTAATCCCCCATTTCAGGGTGTGTGTATTTGCTATTCTCTTTTCTTGAAATATTCTTACCTTAGAAACTGATGCACAGCTTGGTGCATCACTTCATTCAAGTCTCTGCTCAAATGCTATCCTTTCAGGGGCCCTCTCTGACTACTATTTGTAAAAGGACACACCACTCCATTGGCCTTAAGAACAAAACCACCAGTACTCTTTTCATTTTATTGTCCTTATCACCATTTACATTTTTTATTGTCCCTGTTTCCCTACTGGATATAAACTCTACAATGGCAGCCTAGTTAAAAAAATCAGCAATTATCATAAGATCTCTTTGTACATAAGAAAAGTGAGGTTTATAAGCGTAAATAGCTTGCCAAATATCACCAGTTACATAGCACATCTGTAATGGAACCCTGGTTTTCAGACTTTAGGCCCTGCTCACTTTTATTCTCTTTAACCTCCAGTTATTTTTCTTGAAAAGGAAAAGCATTAATAAAATGCTGGGACATAGAAAATGTGATTTGGGGATGCTACAGGAAAGTTCTTTACACCTCTACCTCATCTGTGTGATGAATTTCATTCACAAACTCCTTTTATCTGGAGTTGAGTTTCCTCTTTTTGTCATCTATTTAAAGCTCTTTCAATGCTCCCTTTTTGAAAAAACGTCTGCAACTTTCCTGTTTCCTACAATCGATTGACTGTTATTTTTAGTAGCAGACCTCTTTCTTTAAGCTAAGCCTGAAGCAGAAAACAAGAAGCAAAACAAATAAAAATGGAGCTTCTCTGCAGAAGCAGGTTTGCAGGCTTTGCTGTGTATCATGTGATCTTCACCATGACTTAGGTACCACCCAGGCTTAGAGGAGGGAAAAAAACAATCCAGGTATTTCTCTTGTGTTAAATGAATGTATTAGTCTATTCTCACACTGTTTTAAAGAAATACCTGAGACTGGGTAATTTACAAAGAAAATAGGTTTAATTGGTCTTTGTTCAACAGGCAGCACAGGAAGTATAGCTAAGGAGGCCTCAGGAAATTCACAATCATGGCGGAAGGCGAAGGCGAAGCAGGCACATCTTACATGGCCAAAGCAAAAGGAAGAGAGGGCGGGAGATGGTGCTACACACTCTTAAACAACGAGATCTCATGAGAACTCACTATTACAAGAACAGTAAAGGGGAAATCCACCCTCATGATTCAACCACCTCCCACCAGGCCCCTCTTCCAACATTAGATATTACAGCTGGACATGAGATTTGGGCAGGGACACAGATCTAAATCATATCAAGAAACAAGAGATGTTCTCTAAGTTTGCAGGTTGTCTAGCCTGGCTCATCTGGATAGGTAATCGGGTCATGAATAATAAATTAACACTTCCACAGGAGATCAGAGAGTTATGAATATAATCAGTATTTCTCTTAGGAGTCATATATTTCAATCCAGAAATGTAATATCTGAAACACTGCATTAGTATTCTATTTTCCTATTTCTAAAATATACAGCTATAATACAGAGACTGCATAGCCAGAAAATATAGAATAATTTCATTGCAATTCTGTATTTGTGATCAAGATTGATAGTTGTGTAAAGCAGCTTTGATGGTATTTTTATTTTGGTTTTCCCTGTCTGACTTTTTAAGCTACTTAATTGTGAAATGTGGTTTGTCTGACCCTTGTAACATTATATCCTTTAAACCAATATATTTATCAATTGCACATGAAATAAACACTAATATGTTTGCAATATATAACCTCTTGAGCTATTTATCTTACAGACATTATTTCTGCTTTTCTGGAAAAGACTACTGTACTGAATGGAATATCCCCAGAAGTCAGGTAAGTGTGTTTTCTTCCTCTAACCCTCACCATAAATAATCAATCTTTCAGTAGATACCTGGTCCAAATCAGGCAAATTAAATTTTTCCTAGGTATTTGAAATCTAAAAAGGAGAGACACTGAGCCTGTATCCTTGAATTTAAGTCATATGATTGCTCAACTCTTTCTAAATTACTGAAGATGTCCAGTGTCTTGTCAATAAATTTCCTCTATCTTCTCCTCATGCTCCACCCCCCTTTTTTTTTTTGAAAAAGGAGTAGGTGTTGGTAACTAAATAAATTTCATCTATCTATTTCTCCAATAAAGATATAACCTAATTTTCATACTTTGAAATGCTTTTTCTTCTTGATAGCAGCATTTAAATTTTACTTAGAATATTATTCCACTCAAACTATAACTCCCACTAGAGAATCAGATTCTTTTTTTCTATATACTAGACCAAATATACATGTTCATAATAGACTGCCAGACAATACAGAGACTCAGACAATAAAACTCTGACACTCCTGATTAGCCAGTAGCTTCTTATTAGTTGAGAGCACAATATAGAAACATTTTCTAGCATATGAGCCTCTGTTTCTCCACCTGAGAAATGAGATGGATTCTGAATTTAAACTTACTACTGACAATTTATACTTACTACTGATAATAAAACTGACTACTCAAAATAAAATTTATTAAAATGTACTCCCTAAATGTAAGAACCATGTATTATACTTCTGTGGGTGCATGTGTGCACATGTGTGTGTGTGCGCACGTGTATAAGACAGGGTCTTGCTCTATCACCCAGGCACAAGCAATCCTACTGCCTCAACCTCCTGAGTAACTGAGACCACAGGCATGTGCCCCCATGCCCAATTGCTTTTGCATTTTTTGTAGAAATGGGGTCTTTCTGTGTTGACCAAGTTGGTCTCAAACTCCTGACTTCCATCTGCCTGTCTTGGCCTCCCAAAGTGCTGGGATTACAGGTGTGAGCCACCAGCCTTGGCCTATTATATTTCTTTTTATCTGTATGATCCCTAGTATGTAAAAGGCGTTCAGTTACGATAATTCAGTTATTATAATATCTGTTGAATGAATTTACATATTTAAAACAACTGGGAGATTTAAATTAATATATTAAATCAGAATTAGTAGGTTAGATATAAATGTTAATTTTATGCTCATAAAGCTTTTAAATTTTATATAGCAAAAGAATATATTTACATGTTAAGTATATTCTGAATAAATATTTTTATACTTAAATGTAAGGGTTAATTTTGAGAAGTAGTAGAAGACATACCAACAACAGAAAGCAGATTGGTGAATGCCAGAGGCTGGGAAGAAGGAAGAATGGGTGTAAGTGCTCAATGCATATGAGATTTTCTTCTGGGGTGATAAAGATGTTTTGAAACTTGATACAGGTGATCATTGCACAACATCATGAACATTCCAAATGCAACTTAATTCTACCCTTTAAAATGGTTAATTTTGTGTTATGTATATTTCATTTTGTAAAAAAACATGTTATCAGGAAATAATGTAAAAAAGTCAGACAGAAGGAAAGAATCTTCGCTTTCTTAAATTTTCATTATCTTGAGATTAATGTAAGAAAGCTTGCAAATATGTGCCACTCATTGAATAAAATTTCTCCCTTTGCTCTCTCTAAAAGATAAAGATGGCTTATAATGAGAGGAAACAGCAGATGAGAGTTGAGGCAAACAGCATCATTTTCATTAATCATAATTATTAGCTAAGAAGATTTTCATGGTCAGAATGTGTTATAGATATGCTTTTGTGAGGAAAATTAACAAGATTAACTCGATAAACTTATAGCAAGTAAATAGCAAGTAAAATCAGTCAAGTGTATAAAAGAGTTTCTATATATAGAGGATATATCTGGCTTAAATTCAAAGCACTGTAAGATAAAGCCCTGAAAAATAAAGTAATCTGGAATTACAGTGTGCTCTTTAAAACTTCATTTGACTTTACGAGGTCACTGTGCAGTGACCAATACAACATATTGTTTTGGAAAGCAAATGACATTATTAAATGCCCTATCTTACCTATGTAACAAACATGCACATCCTGCTCATGTACTCTTGAACTTAAGATAATTTTAAAAAAGAAAGCACAGAGAAAAGACATTTTTTTGACTGAATATTTCCTAATTGCACATGAAACAAACACTTTAGACAGAATTTTTTTTTGCAGAATATTTTGTCATGAAATAAACTCTTTAGCAGGTCTAAAGGTTATAACATACATCATTAGGGGGTAATTTTGTTCTTTCTTAAGATAGAAGGAAATATCTGTACTATAATAATAAGTCAGTCTTTTTGTTATAAGAAAAATCTAATGTGTGGTCATAAACAGCAGTCATTTTAAAGACTGACTTTTATAGATATTATTTAAAATATCTTTCCTGCCTGTATTCTTCATACTTTCTTATTTAAATTTATTAACAACGACAACAAAAATAAATGCCCCATCTTAATGAAGGGCAACACCTTCCTCTAAGATATAGATGTCAAAGATGATTACCAGGTTCCTACACAAATCGAGTAATCATCAAACCAAGTAATCACAAACCAGATAATCATCTTCGACACTTCTATCTTCATGTAATCTATCACCACATCTGGTTGGCTTTACTATCTATCCATCTATGTATTTATGTAATATCAAACTTAGCTACTTTTTAACAGCCTCACCACCAGCATTTCATTCATCTATCATAGGTTCTCATACTATAGGAACTTCTTATCCCTACCAAAACAGATCTACGCTCTCCCAAATCTGTTGAATATGTACATGCTAGAAGATCCTTAAAACATAAGAATCTGATCATGACATTCCCTGTTTAGAATCCTTCACTGACTTTTCACTGCTCTTCTCATGATTATAAGAACCTTTTCATCTATCCTTTGCTTGACTCTCCTTCTCCAGCCAGGCATCTAGTCCCTCCAGTCATAACAGCTTCCTCTCACTTCCTCAAGTGCACCATGATTCCAACAATTCAGAGGCTTCACCCATTATTCTCTGGAACCAATGCTTTTCCTTCCACCTCTATCCCCTGTCTTCTCTTCCTGCTCTTCATTAACATTCTACTTAAATAACACTTCAGCACAGAAGCTTTTCCTGATAACAGATTAGACCAGGTCCCTCAAATGTTTCCATAACACATAGGAGTATTTATTTTATAACAATCATCGCTGTTTTAGGGCACAGATTTTGCGTAAATATTTTATCTTTTACTAGATCATAAGCTCCATGAGAAGTGAGACCATTTCTATTTTCCTCACTATTATGTTCCAGTTACAAAGAATACATGAATTTGCAGTTGACAATAATTAAATTAGAAGAAGAATCTAGCAAAGTAACATTAGCTGTTATTGGACAAATAACACTTATGCTAATCATCCTCTTCCCCCAATTCTTATTGATGAGATTATTAAATTTAGCACTTAAATGCACTATAATAAATTTATGATTTTAGTTATACTCCCAGTTAGCTTGCAAGTTTCTTAGAGAAATAAGTATGTCTAATATATCTTCTGTTTTCCTCTGGCATCTCATGTTGTGAAGAGCACACAGAAGGTAATCAATAAATACTGCTTGATTAATCAATATCTTTCATTTAAAAAATAACGTACCCACGGTATTTTCCCAGAACGCCAGGACATTTAATGATTACATGTGGATATTTTATATGTGCATTATACCAAGAAGAGCTGAAGCAAAATTCATGATTTTCCTCCAAAGAAGTTCCTTCTCTTATCTTCTGAATCTCTGTAAATAGCACTACTGCATGACTGAAGTGATTCTTTAAAAATACTACCTGCCTAAATGCTTTCCTGCCTAAAATTCTATGAAGCCTTCCCATCAGATGTAGAATAACACCTAAACTCTTTACTATAAACCAAGTTCTCACATGCGCTAGCTCTTGCTTATCTTTCCAACTTTATCTAAAAACTTCGTTCCTCTTTGTCCTCCTTGCTCTGACCACACTGATGTTCTTGTAAGTCAAAGTCGTCAAGCTCATTCCCACTTTAGACCTTTTGCCTCAATTTCCACTTGAGGCAAAAGCACCTCTTCTGATTTTCATTGACTGAATCCATCTTTGTCATTTGCATACATATTAGTCCATTCTCACACTGCTATAAATACCTGAGACTGGGTAATTTATAAAGAAAAGAAGTTTAATTGTCTTGCTGCTCCTACAGGCAATACAGAAAGCATGACTGGGAGACCACAGGAAACTTACAATCATGGTGGAAGGCCAAGGGGAAGCAGGTGTATCTTCATATGGTCCAAGCAGGAGGAAGAGGTGGAGGGCAGAGTTGCTACACACATTTAAACAACCAGATCTCAGGATAACTCACTGATATGGTTTGGCTCTGTGTTCCCACCCAAACCTCATCTTGAATTGTACTTGCATAATTCCCATGTGTTGTGGGAGGGACCCAGTGGGAGATAATTTGAATCATGGGGGTGGTTTACCCACACCGTTCTCATGGTAGTGAGTAAGTCTCATGAGATCTGATGGTTTTATGAGGGGTTTCTGCTTTTGCATCTTTCTCATTTTCTCTTGCCACTGCCATGTAAGAAGTGCCTTTTACCTCCTGCCATGATTCTGAGGCCTCCCTCGCCATTTGGAAGCATAAATCCAAATTAAACTTCTTTTTCTTCCCAGTCTCAGGTATGTCTTTATCAACAGTGTGAAAACGAACTAATAAAGTAAATTGGTACCAGTAAAGTGGGGCATTCCTAAAAAAATACCCAAAAATGTGGAAGTGACCTTGGAACTGGGTAATAGGCAGAGGTTGGAACAGTTTGGAGGGCTCAGAAGAGGACAGAAAAATGTGGGAAAGTTTGGAACGTCCTAGAGACTTGTTGAATAGTTTTGCCCAAAAGCCTAACAGTGATATGAACAATAAGGTCTAGGCTGAGGTGGTCTCAGATGGAGTTGAGGAACTTGTTGGCAACTGAAACAAAAGTGACTCTTGTTATGTTTTAGAAAAGAAATTGGCAGCATTTTGCCTCTGCCCTAGAGATTTGTGGAACTTTGAATTTGAAAGAGATGATTTAGGGTAGCTAGCAGAAGAAATTTCTAAGCCCCAAAGCATTTAAGAGGTGACTTGGGTGCTGTTAAAGGTATTCAGTTTTGTAAGGAAAGCAGAGCATAAAAGTTCCAAACATTTGCAGTCTGACAATGTGATAGAAGAGAAAAACTTCTTTTCTGAAGAGAAATCCAAGCTGGCTGCAGAAATTTGCAAAAGTCAGGAGGAGCTGAATGTTAATCCCCAAGACAATGGGGAAAATGTTTCCAGGGCACGTCAGAGTCTTCATGGCAGCCCCTCCCATCACAGACCTGGAGGCCTAAGACAAAATGGTTTTGTGGACCGGACCCAGCATCCCCGTGTTGTGTGCAGCCTAAGAACTTGGTGCCCTGTGTCCCACCTGCTCCAGCCATGGCTGAGAGGGGCCAACGTAGAGCTGAGGCCATTGCTTCAGAGGGTGTAAACCTCAAGGTTGACAGCCTCCAAGTGGTGTTGAGCCTGTGAGCATACAGAAGTCAAGAATTGAGCTTTGGGATTCTCTGCCTAGATTTC
Source organism: Plecturocebus donacophilus (assembly GCA_004027715.1). NCBI lineage: Eukaryota > Metazoa > Chordata > Mammalia > Primates > Pitheciidae > Plecturocebus > Plecturocebus donacophilus. Next base: position 46,243 of record PVKP010016638.1, read on the forward strand.
AGATGATGTGTAGAAATGCCTGTATATCTAGACAGAAGTTTGCTGCAGGGGTGGGTCACTCATGGAGAACCTCTGCTAAGACAGTGCAGAAGGGAAATGTGAAGTTGGAGCCCCCACACAGAGATCCTACTGGGCACCACATAGTTGAGCTGTGAGAAGATGGCCACGTGAGAATATGGCCACTATCCTCCAGACACTAGAGTAGTAAATCCACCAACAGTTTGCACCATTTGTCTGGAAAAGTCACAGACACACAATGCCAGCCCATGAAACCAGCGGGGAAGAAGGGTGTATCCTGCAAAGTCACAGGGGAAGAGCTGCCCAAGACCATGGGAATCCACCTCTTGCATCAGCATGACCTGGATGTGAGACAGGAGTCAAAAGAGAACATTCTGGAGCTTTAAAATTTGACTGCCCCATTGCATTTTGGACTTGCATGGGCCCTGTAACCTCTTTGTTTTAGTCAATTTCTCCTATTTGGAATGGGTGTATTTACCCAATGCCTCTACCCCCATTATACCAAGGAAGTAACTAGCTTGCTTTTGATTTCATAGGCTCATAGGTGGAAGGGACTTGCTTTATCTCAGATAAGGCTTTGGACTGCAGACTTTTGGGTTCATGCTGAAATTAGTTAAGACTTTGGGGTATTGTTATGAAGACATGATTGGTTTTGAAATGTGAGGACATAAGATTTAGAGGGGCTGAGAGTGGAATGATATGGTTTAGTAGTGTTCCCACCCAAATCTCAACTTGAATTGTACTCCCATAATTCTGATGTGTGTGGGAGTGACTCAGTGGGAAATAATTTGAATCATGCAGGCAGTTTTCTCCATACTGTTCTTGTGGTAGTGAATAAGTCTCATCAGATCTGATGGCTTTATCAGGGGTTTCTGCTTTTGCATCTCTCTTGCTGCTGCCATGTAAGAAGTGTATTTCACCTCCCACCATTATTCTGAGGCCTCCTCAGCCACGTTGAAGTATAAGTCCAATTAAAACTCTTTTTCTTCCTAGTCTCGGGTACATCTTTATCAGCAGCATGAAAATGGACTAATACACTCACTCACCATCACAAGAACAGCACCAAAGGGGGAATCCACCCCATGATCCAATCGCTTCCCACCAGTCCCCACCTCCAACATTGGGGATCATAATTTGACATGAGGTTTGGGTGGGGACACAGACTCAAACCATATCAGCACCTTAGCATAAGTGTCAGCTACATGGAGAGGCCTTTCGTAAATCATCCATTTTGGGTGGGGGTGGAGGCTCAAAAAAAGCTTCTCTGAAATTATATTGAGGAAAGACCATGTAGATATCTGGACAATTAACCTTCAAGGTAAAGAGAATAGCTGTGTAAAGGCCCTGAGGCAAGATTTGGTGTGTCAAGGAGGCCGTGATGGCTGGAGGTGACTGAGCAAGGAGGAGGAAGCCAGGGCATAAGTCAGACAGTAGCAGACCAGATCATGGGCCTGTAGGTAGAGGACTGGTAGGCCATGGCAAGGATTTTGGATTTTACACAAAGAGCGACAGTAAGCCCTTAGA
>PVKP010016639.1:0-31418 GCA_004027715.1 Plecturocebus donacophilus
TCTCTCTTTCTCTTTCTTTTTCTCTTTCTTTCTTTCTCTTTCTCTCTCTCTTTTTTCTTTTCTCTTCTTTTCTTCTTTCTTTATTTTAGTCAGGGTCTCACTTCATCTCCCAGGCTGGAGTACAGTGGTGCAACCCCAGCTCACTGCAACCCCGATCTCCCAGTCTCAGTGATCCTGCCTCAGCCTCCCAAGTAGCTAGGCTTGCAGGTGGGTGCCACCAGATCACATTATTTTATTTTATTTTTGTAGAGTCAGAGTCTCACTATCTTGCTCGAGATCCAGTTTGAACTCATCCTCATCAAGAGGTGTGGAGGAAATCATGACACCTTCAGCCTTTAAGGAAATTTCACAATATTCTCTGGGAGAACACAGCAATTTATAAGGACTCCTTGTGGCACAATGACCAGGGAACTCCTACACCTGAGGTTCAACTCAGGACTTCTCACAAATCACAGGAGGATGAAAATAGAAAACGCAGGACAGAGCCGTAAGACAGAAAACCAAGGCACCTCGGGGTCTTTTAATCCATTTCACTTCTGCTAGTAGCCCTTAGAAGCCACGCAGTGTTTATCTTTAGAGGGGGTGGTTTTCAGTTCCACCAAGAGATGAACAAAAATAATCTTTTTTCCATTTTAACCAATAAATACCTTGTAATGCTTTTTTTTTTAAAGTCCTCTTTTTCATAAGAAGTTTCACGTTAATATATAAACTATTTGTAGGCTGAGTGCAGTGGCTCACGCCTGTAATTTTAACACTTTGGAAGGCCAAGGCAGGAGGATTCTTTAAGCCCAGGAGTTCGAGACCAGCCTGGGCAACATAGTGAGACCTTTTCTCTACAAACATACAAAAATTAGTCGGGCGTGGTAGCATGTGCCTGTAGTCCCAGCTACTTGGGAGGCCGAAGCAGGAGGTGGGCTTGAGCCTAGGAGGTGGAGGTTGCAATGAGCTGAGATCACGCCGTTGCACTCTATCCTGCTGACGGAGCCAGACCCTGTCTCAAAACAACAACAAAAGCCACACACACACAATCGTTTATTCATTAAGAAGTTATTTATTCCTTTCGGTTCCGGCAGCCGCAGGACTGAGCCAGGGACGCCCTCCCTTCGCTTTCGGCGCCCGCTCCGCTGCCCGCCCCGCCAGCATCACAGAACAGGCCGTCTCCTTTGCCAAAAGCGTCCTGGCGGGAGTCATCGCCGCCGCCATCTCCAAGACGGCCAGATCGAATGGGTCAAGCTGCTGCTGCAGGTCCAGCACGCCAGCAAGCAGATCGCCGCGGGCAAGCAGCACGAAGGCATCGTGGACCGCATCGTCCGTACCCCAAGGAGCAGGGCGTGCTGTCCTTTTGGAGGGGCAACCTGGCCAACGTCATCCGCTACTTCCCCACGCAAGCCCTCCAATTCGCCTTCAAGGATCAGTACAAGCAAATCTTCCTGGGGTTGGGGGACTGGGCAGGGGCAAGCACACACCGTTCGTTCCGGAGGTACTTTGCAGGCAACCTGGCTCCCTGCGGTGCTGTCGGCTCGACCTCCCTCTGCTTCATGCACCCCTGGATTTCGCCAGAACCCGGCCGGCCGTCGACTTGGAGAGGTCGGGCACGGAGCGCGCGTTCCAAGGCCTGGGAGACTGAGTACCGAGTCCGACAGCGTCCGGGGCCGGTACCAGGGCTCCAGCATCTACGTGCAGGGCGTCACCATCTGCCCTGCCGCCCACTCCCGCGTGTACCATACGGCCAAGGGCATCCTCCCCGACCCCAAGAACACGCACACCGCGGGGAGCCGGATGGTCCCGCAGACCGTGGCGCCCGTGGCGGGTGCGGTCTCCTACCCCTTCCACCCGGTGCAGCCTCGGAGGATGATGCGGTCCCTGCGCAAAGGAGCTGACATAAGGACACGGGCACCGCCGACTGTTGGAGGAAGATCTTCAGAGACAGGCAGGCAAGGCCTTCTTCAAGGGTCCTCGGGGGCAAGGCGGGCGCCTTCCTGCTCGTCCTGGACGACGAGCTGAAGAAGGTCATCTAAGGGCCTCAGTGGCCTCCTCTACACACACCTCAAGGGAACCAAGAGAACCACATAGAATCCTCAACCGTGCGGACCATTGACCTTCGAGAAATTCCAGTCGTCTTTTTCCCAGCCGGATCCTTCCTGCACACGGCCAGAGAAAGCTCTAGAAAAGGAGCGCCTTGTGATCCAACCATCGGCACCAGATTCCATGTCTTGATCACTGCGGGGCCGGGGCGGGGTTGGAGGGGACCATGGCGTCCTTGCGGGCCCACGGGTGAGACACTCCAATACTCAGACCTAGAGTCCAGATGTTTGTAGGACCCAAGTCGTGTTTCAGTATTTATTTAAGACAGAAGAATCATGTTTCCCATTTGTACTGTAAAAAAAGTTATTTACTGAGTACCTACTATGTGCTAGACACTGTCCTGGGTGCTTGGGATATATTTGTGAACAAAGTTAAAAATCTCTGCCTTGTCACTTACATTCTAGCTTGGGATGGGGTGTGTAGAGGGAACACCAAGTAGTAAACACGATCAGGTAGTGAATTTTATAGCGTGTTAGAAAGTGTCAAGTGCTGTGGATCTAATGCGAATGCTGATCCCACAGAGAAGACGGTGGAGAAGAGGACTAAGCCCGAGACTTGGGTCTCCAACTTGGGAAAGAACCTGCAGGGAGGCTGAATGAGAGCAGGAGGAGAGGGAGCCGCAGTGTCTTAGGGAGTTGCTCAACACTGTGTACCTCTCTAATACACTTCCTCTTGCACTGATACTCAACAATGTGGCTGCAATTATGTCCACGAAAATCTATTCGAGGTGGGGCGTGGTGGCTCATGCCTGTAATCCCAGCACTTTGGGAGGCCGAGGTGGGTAGATCACCTGTGGTTAGGAGTTTGAGACCAGCCTGGCCAACATGGTAAATCCTTGTCTCTACTAAAAATGCAAAAATTAGCTGGGTGTGGTGCCTTGAGTAATTAGTAAATTAGCCTGAGCACCCCTGTAATTCCAGCTAGCTACTCTCAAGGCTGAGGTGGGAGAATTGCTTGAATCTGGGAGGTGGAGATTGCAGTGAGTGGAGATTGCACCACTGCACTCCAGCCTGGGCAACAGAGCGAGACCCTCCCTCAAAAAAAAAATCTAGTTGAATAATTGATATAGGAGTGGAGAAAAATGGCTAGGCAAAGAAAATCTCACATTAGTAAGTAGGCTAATTTATCTGTTTACTGTAAGAAGGATTACTGTAAGTAGACTAATTTATCTGTTTCACTTTTAAATGTTAACTCTTTGAATGCTAAGATTTGTTTATCTTTAGCTTTCTATCTTGGCCTAATAGTGCAGTCACATATTTGCAGAGTAAATAAATGAAAAACAGGTGGAGAGTTGGAGTGAAGCTGTGACTTGCCATGCTGGACCATCCAACACTTCCAACCATAATTCAGTTGCAGATGTTGGAGCTCATAAACCAGTGCCCCAAAATATGATGCCTGGACATACTGAACTGCAGAAGCCTAAAGGTCTCTCTGACCTCCCCGACAAGGTCTCTTCTGAAGAAGCTGAAGTCCCTTTTTCTGCCTCAGATCTAGACCCACCAAGGGTAACTATTGCTTTTTCTTTCCCTTCTTATAAGACTAAGAATGTAATCACACTTGAACCGACATTTTCACTGTCAAAGAGAACAGACTTTTAAATTAATCTCAGTTCCTGATCCTTTACTGTCCCTCAGCAGAATTCCTCGTCTTCCTCCTCCCATAACCTGTTTAGCCAGGCTGATAATAGAAGCTTCTGAACCCTATTGGGAGGTGGGCATACACTGTGGTTCTCCGAGTGCAAACATTAATATATTTGTCTGCCTTTTCCTTTCTTTTCTTCTCCTTTTCGTTTTTTAATTGCCCAGAGTGCAGTGGCACCATCTTAGCTCACTGCAACCTCCACCTCCCAGGTTCAAGCAATTCTTGTACCACCATCTCTTGAGTAGTTGGAATTACAGACATTTGCCACCACACCTGGCTAATTTTTGTATTTTTAGTAGTGATGGGGTTTCACTGTGTTGGCCAGGATGGTCTCACACTCCTGGCCTCAAGTGATCTGCTGGCTTCAGCCTCCAAAAGTTCTGGGTGTATGCCTTTCCTCTAGTGAATTTATATTTTTAGTGAGTTGGTTTTCAGTGAACTTTCGGGGGGTGAGGTGGAAACTTTGCGTTGACCCCAACACAGACCCACATCATGGGAGGATGTGTAGAGAAGCCCAGGAATTTCTCTCTGTGACACTGATGACCAAAGATTGGAATTGATTTCCAAATTTCTATCTTTATTGTAAAATCTGCTACAGGATAGTATGGGACCTAGCACCCACTAACTGAAACCCATCTAAAGATCATGGGTGATCTTTACATATCACCCATGTCTTTTGCTCTGTTGGCCTCACTAATGCAAGGTACACATCCTACAGAACAAAGAGATGGCTGAGAATATGGAGAGATTATTCTTTTTATTAAGGAGAGTAGTCTTTTTTTTTTTTTTTTTTTTAACAGGGACATGGAAACAGGAAAGAAATTAGTGAATGTACAATATGAAACAACAATAAATCCATCATAAGGAATTTCTTTCAAAAAAGGTATTAGTATTCACGATTTTATTTTGTTAAGCTCATAATACAAATAGATTTTTGACGTGGGTGGCTGTGCTTCCAGCACTTATGTTGATCATATATGCTAATCTTTGTCTTTTTCCCAGTGAAGACAAGATTACAAAAATGACAGAGAACAATAGCATGGTAGCACAGTAGCATAATAGCATAGTGCTAAGTCCTGGAAGATACAGGAAGAAGAAATGGAAGCAGTCACACCACCACAAAGAAAGAAAAACAACCCTGAGACTTCAGCCTCCAAGGGACAGAATGAGCAATTCCAATAAATCCAGGTAAATGAGGCAGGACAGAAGCAGAAAGGTGGCATGGAGGAAATTCACCAAATTCTGTGAGCAAAGCCTCAGCGTTTCTTAGGCCAGAGGCACAGCCAGGCCAGCCCGCCTAGCAGCAGCATTGCTTCTGGCAGCAGCACTTCTGCTGGCAGCATCCCTTCTGCTGGCAACAGCCCTTCCCACAGCTGCAGCCACACGAGCCGCAGGTGCGGCGGCAGCAGCAGATTACGGGCGTGCTGCAGCAGCCCCCACAGCAGCCGCGGCAGCAGGGGCAGCAGCTGGAGCAGCAGCCCACCCGGTAGCACCTGCAGGTGGTGCAGCTGCCACAGCCACCACTGCAGCCACCACCACAGCCACCACAGCCACCACCGCAGCCACCACCGCAACCACCACAACCACAGCAACCCATGGTGTCAGTAGAGAGGACTCAGGTGAAGTGAGGAGGGAGGACTCGGGTAAAGTAAGGAGGTCTGATGCTCTTTGCTTCAGGGGCTCTTATATACCCCTTTCAGGACTAACATGTGGCAGGTGGCCACTTCCTTGTTTCCTCCAGCTTCCCTGGAGGAATTTCACAAGACCTTGAGTGTATTTCCTCATTCAACACCTCTGTCCTCGTAGAATTGCTTATTTTCACATTTACTTCTTCCTCAAGTTATGCTTCTAATAAAAACATTTTTTTTTTTTTTTTTTTTTACAAAGACTGAGTTTCCCTATATTGGTCAGGCTGATCTTGAACTCCCGACCTCAGGTGATCTGTCCGCCTTGACCTCCAAAGTGCTTGGATTACAGGCATGTTTCTTAAATATTTAGTATTTTTTTTTTGAGACCCAGGCTGGAGTGCAATGGGGCGATCTCCGCTCACCGCAACCTCCACCTCCTGGATTCAAACAATTCACCTGCTTCATCCTCCTGAGTAGCTGGAATTACAGGCACACGCCTCCATGCCTGGCTCACTTTTTTGTATTTTTAGTAGAGATAGGGTTTCACCATGCTGATCAGGCTGGTCTCAAACTCCTCACCTCATGATCCGCCCACCTCGGCCTCCCAAAGTGCTGGGATTACAGGCATGAGCCACTGTACCCAGTCTAGTTTTGCTTTAACCTAGCAGTTTTGAAGTATGATCTATGAATCTCATTTCATGAAAGCCCATCTCCTATCTTCCATGCATCAGGATTCCTCGGCCTGGAGAGGATCTTTCCCTTGGTTTTCCCTTCCTCTAAAGGAAGTCTTTTCTGTCTTCAGGTGCTGTCTGCAGAATGCAAGAGAAGGTGAGATCCCACATGGAGAAGCAAAGCACTCAAAGCTTTACATGTCAAAAGATCCCTTGGCTAACATCTCAGAAGGCTTTCTCATCCGTTTTCAGAGTTACTTTTGCTATTGATTCACAAGTCAAAATATGGGAAAGATATCCATCTGGAGTTGATTGTCACAATGTATTTTTAAGTGAGCTTCCCACACTGGCTCATGTTTCCCTCTCTTATCCTATACTCATGGAGTAGTGGTTGAGGTAGCCAAGAGTCTCTGCACCAGCTGGTTTCGTGTCCCTAAAAAAGCCATGGTCTCTATGTAACCCAGTTTCCTTAGCTTAGAGTAAATCATGTATAATCTTTTAAAAGACTTTATTTTTTAGAGGAATTTTATGTTGACATCAAAATTGAGCTGAGGGCTAGGCGCAGTGGCTTATGCCTGTAATCCCAGCACTTTGGGAGGCTGAGGCAGGTGGATCACCTGAGGTCAGGGGTTTGAGACCAGCCTGGTCAACATGGTGAAACCCCATCTCTACTAAAAAATACAAAAATTAGCCAGGCATCGTGGTGGGACCTGTAGTCCCAGCTACTCGGGAGGCTGAGGCAAGAGAATTGCTTGAACCTGGGAGGCAGAGGTTGCAGTGAGCCAAGATTGAGACCACTGCACTCTAGCCTGGGTGGCAGAGTGAGACTGAGTCTCAATAAAATAAAATAATATGTGAGCCAAAAGTACAGAGTTCCTGTATACCCCCATCCTCCCGAGCACAGCGTCCTTCACAACTGACATCCCATGCCAGGGTGGTACATTTGTTACAACTGATGAACCTACAGTGACACATCATAATCACCCAAAGTCCATGGTTTTCATCAAGGTTCACTCTTGTCTTCTTTCATTATCCTGGGTACTTAGCCCCTTCAGAATCATATGTCTGGCTGGGTGTGGTGGCTCATGCCGATAATCCCAGCACTTTGGGAGGCTGAGGCAGGTGGATCACCTGAGTCAACATGGTGAAACCTTGTCTCTACTAAAAATACTGTAGTTTCTACTAAAAAAGGCTGTAGTCTCTATTAAAAAAGGCTGTAGTCTCAGCTATGAGGGAGGCTGAGGCACAAGAATTGCTTGAACCTGGGAAGCAGAGGTTCAACAGCCTGGGCAACAGAGTGAGACTTGGTCTCAAAGCAGAAAAACAGAATCATATGTCCTAGGAATTGTCTCCAAAAAATTAAGAGAACAGAAGGACTCATGTAAAGCCCTTTTGCAGCCTTCAAGGGCTATTCCTAAACTTGCATCCTTTTCCAGAGCGCTATGATCTGGGGTATTCCCCCTTGCATTTCTGTAGAGCAGTGGATCTCAATGAGGGACAATTTTGCCCCCAGGAGACAATCAACATCATCCAAAGACATTTTTGCTTGTTATAACTGGCAGAGAGGTTGTCATAACTAGTGGCTTGAGACCAGAGACACTGCTCAACAACATTCTACAATGTGCAGGACAGTCCCCACAACAAGGAATTGTCTGGCTGAAAATGTCAGTAGCGCCAAAGATGACAAATCCTGACATATTTAGTGTTTTTTCTTTCTAAAGCATTTTCGCATCCATTATTTCAAAACAATATAACTGCGTGAGATTTGCCTTTAAAAAATTATTCCTCAATTAGTTAACAAAGATGCATTGTGCCCATGCCAGGTAAAATGTTCTGGATTGGGGCCAGGCATGGTGATTACACCTGTAATCCCAGCATTTTTGGGAGGCTGAGGCAGGAAGATCACTCGAGTCCAGGAATTTGATACCAGCCTGGGCAACATAGCAATACCTCCATCTTTACAAAAAATAAAAAATTAGTCAGGTGTGGTGGCATGCACCTCTAGTCCTAGCTACCTGGGAGGCTGAGGTGGGAGGACCACTTTAGCCCAAGAAGTTAATGCCACAATGAGTCATGATCATGCCACTGCACTCCAGTCTGAGTGACAGAGTGAGGCACTGTGTCCAAAAAAAAAAAAAAAAAGCATGTGCTGTGCTGGAAGATTCTGTAGCTGAACATTTTGAGCCATGATTTGGCCTGTGATTTAGAGCAGGAGCTAAGATTGGGGGTTGGGGGGTGGTCTGGCCACCTCTATCAGATTGTGTGAAATTGCACAATATGGGTCCTGTCAGTTGATTTCAAACATGTCCTGAGTGTTAATTAACAAAATATATGCACATGATTAAAGTAATTTCACAGTTCCTTTTCCCATCTCACCTTCTTCTCTAGTCCACTAAACAGAAGCAGCATTATCCTCCTGTCAGCTTCTGTCGGGAGCTGCCTCCGTATTTATTATTAATTCCTCTATTTTCTTTTCTTTTTTTTTGAGACAGAGTCTCACTCTGTCACCAGGCTGGAGTGCAGTGGGGCGATCTCAGCTCCCTGCAACCTCCGCCTCCCGGGTTCAAGCGATTCTCCTGCCTCAGCCTCCCAAGTAGCTGAGACTACATTCGTGTACCATCATACCTAGCTAATTTTTGTATTTTTAGTAGAGACGGGATTTCACCATGTTGGTCAGGATGGTCTCCGTCTCTTGACCTGGTGATCCACCTGCCTCGGCCTCCCAAAGTGCTGGCATTACAGGCATGAGCCACCTCGCTTGGCCAATTCCTCAATTTCTTAATTGCTAATGTTAGTTTCTGTTAAGATGGATGGGAATTTAACTTTCTTATATCATTCCTAATATATTTGTCTTACTAGTTTTTGTAATATCCATAACCAATGGTAACTTGGTTATTATAATATAAATATTGCTCACTTGAGTCAAATAGTCTACTATAATTATGTTCCCTGAAGCAGTCTTTTATTTTTCTTAAGTATTGGATTTAATTCTCTTTCTCTATTTTTTTTTTGCTTTTATTTATTTTGATCTATTTGGTATTGTCAGCAATATAATGTTTCATGTAGATTTTCCTCTTGGACAGCAATTGATAAAACTTTTCAAGCAGCCAAGCTTATTCTTTATTCTACTTACAAAATGCTTTCTTATTTTCAATGTCACATGAATTGTACCAAAAAAAGATGAGTCACTATGAAGGTTTACTTGTGCTTTATAAGCAATCACCCAATGTAATTTATTTATTTTTTGAGCCAGAGTCTCACTCTGTCACCCAGGCTGGAGTATAGTGGTGTGATCTTGGCTCACTGCAACTTTCACCTCCCAAGTTCAAGCGATTCTCCTGCCTCAACCTACCAAGCAGCTGGGACTACAGGTGCACAGCACCATGCCGGGCTAATTTTTGTAGTTTTAGTAGAGACGGGGTTGCACCATGTTGGCCAGGCTGGTCTCATACTCCTGACCTCAGGTGAGCCACCCACCTTGGTCTCCCAAAGTGGTAGGATTACAGATGTGAGCCACCGTGCCAGACCAACACAATGTTAAATATACTGAATAATGAAACATAGAGCTAGGCTTTATAACTGTGTAGTGGGGAGCAAAACCTTCCATTCTTGGGTCAACAATCTCCAGTGAGAGTGTCTGGCTGCTTCTGCAGTTGGCAATGACATTTGTGCCTGAGACACCTGTCATTTCCCCAGTCTGGTAAGAGACCTTCTGGGCACTATAGAGGAATACCCTCCTGATAATGTTTATGTGTTGTTCAAACATTGGACCATCCATTCAAGCATTGCTGCTGTACTATGTGAGCTTTCTGAGAGTGCCCAAGACTGTTGTTGATACCTCCTTTCCATGGCTCTCAGGAGGGCTTACTGGAATTTTTAATTTTTAGGACATTTGACCCATAAAACAAACAAAACAGGTAGTCTCATAAACCCAGCTCCCATTCCAAAGGGCAGTTAATAATATATTATGAGATTCTCCCATGACAATTGACCCAAACAATAACAAGGAAGTGGTCATGTGTTTCCCTCTCCTCTCCCGAGAGTTGGTACATAAGGGCCTCCCCCAGCAGAAGGAGGCATCAGACCTCCACACCTCTCCTGAGTCCTCCTTCGTCACTTCACCTGAGTCCTCTCTACTGACACCATGGGTTGCTGTGGTTGTGGTGGTTGCGGTGGTGGCTGCAATGGTGGTTGCGGTGGTGGCTGCAGTGGCTGTGGTGGCTGCGGTGGTGGCTGTGGCAGCTGCACCACCTGCAGGTGCTACCGGGTGGGCTGCTGCTCCAGCTGCTGCCCCTGCTGCCGCGGCTGCTGTGGGGGCTGCTGCAGCACACCCGTGATCTGCTGCTGCCGCCGCACCTGCGGCTCGTGTGGCTGTGGCTGTGGGAAGGGCTGTGGCTGTGGGAAGGGCTGTGGCTGCGGGAAGGGATGCTGCCAGCAGAAGTGCTGCTGCCAGAAGCAATGCTGCTGCTAGGTGGGCCCCCAGCCTCTGGGAGGATGCTGCAGGTAACTAACTGTCCTGTTGGTAATATTTTATCTCCCTTCTGCCAGTCTTCTCTGATTTGAAAGTCACAAGAAATTTTATCCATATTCCCTGGTCTCTGAGATCCTGCCTGCGCATGAAAACCACCAACACAAACCTTCTCTGTCAATCACCAACCAAAGTATGAGCCCAGCGAAACAGAGGAGCATTTTTAATGCTATGTTTTCTTGAAATTTTACTATTGAAATGTGTGTTTCTATTCCTTTCTCCTTGTTTCTGTAGCTTCTGTATTTTGCATCTCTGCTCCTGCTTTCTGTTTCTGTCAACCTGAGATAATATCTTCCCAATAAAGCACATAAAATTGGTATCAAATACTCGTGGACATCTCTCTTTTGTTATTCTAATGTGTCTAAAGGAATGACGCAATTACATAAAAAAAGTAAGACTCCCTGTGTTTGTTTGTGATGAATTTAGAATAACCACTAATAAACCAGGTGTGGTGGCTCACACCTATAATCCCAGCACTTTAGGCCAAAGGGGGCAAATCTCTTGAGGTTACTACTTTGAGACCAGTCTGGCCAATATGGTGAAGCCCTGTCTCTACTAAAGATACAAAAAATTAGCTGGATGTTGTGGTGTGCACCTGTAGTCCCAGCTGCTTGGGAGACTGAGGCAGGAGAATCACTTTGAACCCAGGAGGTGGGGGTTGCGGTGAGCTGAGATTGTGCCACTGCACTCCAGCCTAGGCAACAGAGTAAGACTCTGTGTCAAAAAAAAAAAAAAAAAAGAAAAAGAAAAAGAAAAAGAAAAGAAAAGGAAAGAAATCATGAATAACATGTTCCTAACAGGTTTTTACACAGTGGTAAAAGTTTGGGGGCTTCAATTATCCTCTTACCTGAATTAGAAAAAGGATCCCGAAAAGTGTATCAATGAACTCTTATTTCATCACTTTCTCTCTACCCTTAGATTCAACTTTTCTAGCAAATTTTAACCTCAGCATGTATAGTCAGATGAAATTCAACACCTAAAGCTATTTAGGTCTTGGTTACTTTGGTTTTGGTTCTATTAACAGACTAAAATTTGATTACAGCTTAATGAAATTATCACCAGTACTAGTTAACTGTCTTTCTGGCAGATTATGGTCACAAAATACTAATGTGGTCATATTTGAATAAATCTGTTAGTAAAAGTTGTGACCCACTAAAACACTTTCATATTTGAATAAATCTATTAGTAAAAGTTGTGACCCACTAAAACACTTTATCCACTTTAATTATATTCTCTTTTCTCTTTTCTTTCTTTCTTTCTTTTCTTCTTTCTCTTTTTATGAGATGGAGTCTTACTCTTGCCCAGGCTGGAGTGCAGTGGTGCAATCAGTCTTGGCTCACTGTCTCCTCTACCTCCCAGGTTCAAGTGATTCTTCTGTCTCAGCCTCCTGAGTAGCTGGGATTACCAGCATCCACTACCACATCTGGCTAATTTTTGCATGTTAGTAGAGATGAGGTTTCACCATGTTGGCCAGGCTGGTCTTCAACTCCCAACCTCAGGTGAGTTGGCCTTGGCCTCCCAAAGTGCTGGGATTACAGGCATGAGCCTCTGCGCTCAGCCCCACTTTAATTATATTCTATCACAAGTAAGAATATTTTAAGAACAAAAAATTACAGAGGTCACAAGAAGTGGCTTTCATACCACTTCTGTGAGTCTCCTGAAAGTGAATCCACGTACGGTGTCTGTTGAAAAACCCATCTTCTGAATGTAGTTAGTGTCTTTTGTTTTTCATAAGCTATCCACTAGAATTTGGAGCCTAACTCTGTTCTCTGTTGAGATGGAGAAAGGGGCAGAAGGGTTCTCCATGGGGTCGGCAGCCGCCCTGGCCCTGAGAAAGGTGATTTACTGATTCTTGCTCCTGGACCACAGAGGTCTCTTCTCTTTCTCTTCCATTCTTGGAAGCACTCATAGAAAGCAGATACTTTAGAAGTACTACAGTGAAAAGAGCTGTAGAAGAGGCTAGTGCAGGGGCAAGTTCAAAGTCTACATCAAATGGTAACAGCAGAGATGCTTCCAAAGAGAGGCTGTTGCGAGGGTTTCACTGACTCAAGGAAAAATGGGCACTTGTTGCCTGACTCACGTGTGTTTCCATGTGGACCTAAAAGATGATGGGCTACAGTGCAGTTATTTCTTGTGATTGTCTGTCAGTTTCAGCATCAATGTGTGGATCAAAAGAACCAGGTAATAATATAAAGTAGATGAATTTGCTTCAGCGTGTATCTGGCAGTTACAAACTTCACATCAGACACTGTGGTGGGCACAGCAGTACAAGTGAAAATTAGCAAAGGCTGAGACCACATCTGCACTAATGGGGGGGATTGGAACTGACTGATACAGTCTTTAGTGCTGAGCATAACAGCAAAACCAAAAATATGCATCAGTAGCATGATATTTTTATAGGTACATTATATTCACTCATTTTACAAATATTTGAGTATCTAAGTGCACTAGGCACTTTTCTAGGACTCAAGAATGCTTTAATGAACAAAACAGATACAAATGCCTGCCCTCATGGGCCAGGTGCAGTGGCTCACGCCTGTAATCTCAGCATTTTGGGAGGCTGAGGCAGTCCAATTGCTTGAGCTCAGCAGTTCAAAACCAACCTGAGTAACATGGCAAAACCCATCTCTACAATAATAATAATAATAATTAGGTAGGCATGGTGGTGCATGCTTGTGGTCCCAGCTCCTGGGGAGGGGCTGAGGCAGGAGGATCACTTGAGTTTGGGAAGTTGAGGCTGCCATGAGCCAAGACCACACCACTGCACTCCAGCCTGGACCACAGAGGGAGACCATGTTTCAAAAAAAAAAAGTATTAAAAAAATGTCTGTCCTCGCTGGGTGCAGTGGCATGTGCCTGTAGTCCCAGCTATTCGGGAGGCTGAGGCTGGAGGATCTCTTGAGTCCAGGAGTTCTGGACTGTAGTGCGCTATGCTGATTGGGTGTCTGCACTAAGTTCAGCATCAACATGGTGACCTCCTGGGAGTGGGGGACCACCAGATTGCCTAAGGAGGGGTGAACCAGCCCAGGTCGGAAATGGAGTGTGTCAAAACTTCCGTGCTGATCAGTAGTGGGATTGCACCTGTGAATAGCCACTGCACTCCAGCCTGGGCAACATAGGGAGACCCCGTTTCTTAAAAAAAAAATGTCTGTCCTCATGTAACTAGTCCCTGGTCATGGTGGGAAGTAGACAACACACATCATAAATAAATATATTATATGGCATGTTAGAGATAGAGAGACAGAACATACAAGTGAACAGTGGCCAGATCATGTATAGAAATAGATCTCTGAACTGTAAACTGCAGCCAACATCCCAGGAAACCAACCTATTATCTATCCTAACCAGCCTATCTGCCAGCCTACTCGCTACAATCAGACTTACAGGAAGTCAGACTGCTATCTCTTAAACACAGTCCAGGAAGCTAAATGAGGACCATCAGCCCCAAATGGCCAGGACTTGATTAATAACTGACAGTTTCTCTAATTCTTATCCCCTTTTTCCAATTTAGGACCAGTTAGAGAGAGTTGAATATGCACTTCTAACCAATCATGTAAGATGCCCCACTTCTAGTTAGTCTGTCTACAACTTCCCATGCCAATAGCTTCTCATCTGGGCATACCTGAAACCTTCCCTTTTTCCAGTATGAAGCTTTCCCACTCCTCTGCCTGCCTTTGAGTGATCACAAAAACACAAGCGATGCTGTGGCAAACCATCACTTTGCTATGGCAAGCACAATTAAATAGCCTTTACCTGTACTGATTTGGTGGGTTGTCATTTATTTCCACAAGACTCAGTAATTTCATTCCTAAGTGTGTGTAAATTCTATAGACACACACAAGAATATTCATGGTAGCACTGTCAAAAATAGCAAATGCCTGCAAACAATGGGACTTCCTATCAGCTGGGGAGTAAATGAACAGAAATGAATGTATCACAAATTGAATATATCAGACAAGTGAATATAGTAAAATCATGTCCAAAGAAATGCAAAGGAATAATGAACACAAGGTTTTTTTGTTTTTGTTTTTCAGACAAGGTCTTATTCTGTCTTGGAAATAGATGCTTGGCACCACAAAGAAAAATTAGCACTGAGAAAAAGGATCTTTCAGAAAATAATTTTTACTTCCTGGACTACAGGAAGAGTACTCTGGCTAGCCATTTTGCTACTAGAGTACAATGAACAAAGGAAAACAGACACATTTATCCCTTATGCATGTGGGGTTGTCCTTACTGCTGTGTCTGATCTCCGTTGGCTGGAGCCAGACCTCACAATCTAAACTAAAACCCGATTGGCTAACAACTTAAAACTTTTCTAAACAGGTAAAAGCAATGGACAGCTGGAACATGCCTGTGAGCACATCTAGTACAGATATCTTGGTTAAAGTATAAGGACAAAGAATGTACTACGTGTCTGTAAAGCATGGCATGTTTAACAGCTACATGGGATAGGGCTTAACAAAGTTATTAGCACACTTATTCTTTAACAAGAAAGAAAACTTTAAAAAGGAACTTTTCTACCTCCCTCATTCTGTTGCCCAGGCTGCAGTGCTGTGTCATGATTATGGCTCACCGTAGCCTTGATCTTCTGGATTCAAGTGATCCTCCTGACTCAGCCTCCTGAGTAGCTGAGAATGCAAGCATTCTCTACCATGCCTGGCTAACTTCTAAGTTTAATAGAGACTAGGTCTTGCTACGTTACCTGATCCCAAATTCCTGAACTCAAGCAATCCTCCTGCCGCTGCCTCCAATAGTGTTGGGATGACAGGTGCAAGCCACCACTCCTGGCTGAACACAAGCTGTAGGTCAAGGACTACCTTGGCTGTAGGAGGGCAGAAGAACAGGTTGGGCAATGAGGAGCCTTAAGTTAGATCATACTGTCAAGGTCTTGATTGTTACCTCATTAAAATAATTAACAAATTAAATAAAGAAGGCTATATTTAAAGTGTTCTATTTGTTGCATGCAGTGGCTCAAGTCTGCAATCCCAGCACTTTGGGAGGCCAAGGCAAGTGGATCACAAGGTGAGGAGTTTGAGACCGGTTTGAGGCCTGACCAACATAGTGAAACCCCGTATCTACTAAAAACACAAAAAAATTAGCTGGGTGTGGTGGCACATGCCTGTACCCCAGCTTCTCAGGAGGCTGAGGCAGAAGAATCACTTGAACTCAGAAAGCAGAGGTTGTAGTGAGCTGAGATCACACCACTGCACTCCAGCCTGGGTGACACAGTGAGACTCCATCTAAAAAAATAAAAAGTGTTCTATGAATCAAAAGGGCACAGCAACCATCATTTCCTGTACCCCTTTAAAAATGGTATATGTTAAAATGTAACCATTATGAAAAAAAAAATAAAGCACAATATGAGAGATTGGGATTGAAGGAAGGGTGGGTGGGATTTCAATTTCAAATTGGGTGGTCCAAATAGAACTCAGGTAGAACCTGACATTCCATCAAAGACTAGAAAGTGATGAAGAAGTGAATTATCCAGTTATCTGGAGCAAGAACATTCCAGAACGTGGGAAGGGAACAGTGAGAAGGCAGTTCAACCATCACCAACTGAGTGGGAGTGTCAGGAGTACAGAGTTCAGTGAAGTAATGGAGAGGGCATTGCTGCATTTCTCGGGGATCATTTTAGGTCATAGTAAACCAGCTTTGACTGTGAGTGAAGCAGGGAAGCTGGGACGGGATCGCCTGCCTTCCTTTATAAAAACGATTACTCCAAAAAGTGCCTTGAGGATTGACCACAGGAGGGGTCAGGGTAGGACCTGCACCACGTTGAGGAAGCTCTTGCTGGGTATGGGTGATGAGGCCTGAACCTGTGGGTGTAGGTCATGAGAGGATTCAGCTCGGTAATGTCAAGTGGATTTACCAGTAAATCCAGTGCTGGGTGGAGAGTCAACGAGGCACCAATGTCTTTTTGGCCCATGCAACCGAATGGGCAACGTTGCTATTTACTGAGCTTAACTAGAAAAGGTGTTGGCTAGGCATGGTGGGCGCACACTTGTGGTGCCAGCTACTCAGGAGGTTAAGGAAGGAGGATTGCTTGAGCCTGGGAGGTCAAGGCTGCAGTGACCTATGATCACGTCACTGAACTCCAGCCTGGGAGACAGAACAAGACCCGTCTCATCCCCAAAATAAAGGGTACATCTGCAAGAAAAGCATGTGCTTTTTGGGGGTGTGTGTAGGGATTGCTGGTAGGAATTTTTTTTTTTTTTTTGAGACGGAGTCTCGTTCTGTCGCCCAGGCTGGAGTGCAATGGCATGATCTCAGCTCGTTGCAATCTCTGTCTCCTGTGTTCAAGCGATTCTTCTGCCTCAGCCTCCCGAGTAGCTGGGACTACCATGCCCGGCTAATTTTTGGATTTTTAGTAGAGACAGGGTTTCACTATGTTGGTCAGGCTGGTCTCTAACTCCTGACCTCGTGATCTGCCCACATCAGCCTCCCAAAGTGCTGGGATTATAGGCCTGAGCCACAGTGCCTGGCAGGAATTTCTAGAGTTCAGTTTCTAACATGTAAAGTTTAAATTGTTAACTGTCTTCCCTCCTATAATTGTGTCCCCTGTAAAACCTTAGTGAGAGCAGGAGACATTTTTGTTGTTGTTGTATTTTGAGACGGGGTCTCGTTCTGTCTCCAGACTGGAGTGCAGTGGCGTGACCTCGGCTCACCGCAAACTCTGCCTCCTGGGTTCAAGTGATTCCCCTGCCTCAGCTTCCTGAGCAGCTGGGATTACAGGCGCCTGCCACCACGCTTGGCTAATTTTTTATATTTTTTAGTAGAGATGGGGTTTCACGATGTTGGCCAGGATGGAGGAGAGGTTTTATATGAAAGTTGAAAATAGCATTCTTCTCAGATGTAGAGACATCCATTACCTCCAAGGAGCAGCTCCTTTGATTTGGGTCCACAGGCAGGTAAGTATTTGCCCCTTGTTTATACAGAGGCAGACACGGTTTCCATTCAGTTATGTCGATCTGAAACACATTTCTGTTGTATTGATATGGAGCCATTAGGATGGATGTGTTTTTTTCTCTGCTTAGACTCAGGTGGCTCTTTGCCTGGAGGGTGGGCAGCGTGTGTGCTTTTGTTGAAACTGATGCTCACAGTAGGTTTAGAGTACTGACTTGGTCTCTACAAAAGATGCCACGGTTTTTTTTTTAATTTTATTTTTTATTGTATTTTAGGTTTTGGGGTACATGTGAAGAACAAGCAGTATTGTTGCATAGGTACACACGTGGCAGTGTCATTTGTTGCCTTCCTCCCCTTCACCTATATCTGGCATTTCTCCCCATGCTATCTTCCCCCAACTCCCCACCCCCCATTGTCCCTCCCCTATTTCCCCCCGACAGACCCCAGTGTGTAGTGCTCCCCTCCCTGTGTCCATGTGTTCTCATTGTTCAACACCCGCCTATGAGTGAGAACATGCAGTGTTTGATTTTCTGTTCTTGTGTCAGTTTGCTGAGAATGATGGTTTCCAGTTTCATCCATGTCCCTACAAAGGACATGAACTCATCGTTTTTGATGGCTGCATAGTATTCCATGGTGTGTATGTGCCACATTTTCCCTGTCCAGTCTATCATTGATGGGCATTTGGGTTGGTTCCAGGTCTTTGCTATTGTCAACTGGACACATGCCATGGTTCGATTTTAACCACCTGCTGAATGACGGACTGAAATCACAAACAGGACAGAGTTTGACACATTTCAACAAAGAAGTAATATTCATATCTCACACATGCAATGCTTGAAATGAAGTACTCCAAGTATCAGGAGGTAATAATGGTTTCGTGAGTTCTGAGTAATTGTCCAGCTATGAACTTGGGCAGGGAGCAAGCCTACTCTGGTGTGGGTAGGAGTAGGGAGACCCTGGAGGGAGCAGCTGTTCCAGCTGTCCATCACCTGGAGCGGAGGCAGATCTGGGAACTGAAGAGGGGGTGAAGCCCTGCCGAGGGTTGGGGAATCCTCCTCCTTTCATTGCAGTTGAATGGTGGTTCCTGGCCAGACTCCAAGGGGAGCAAAGCTGCTTGAGGGCGTTCCTTGGGAGTAGGGAGCTGGCTGGTGCTGCCTGGCAGGTAGCATGGGATAGAGGTTTAAGTACTTGTAAGAGGCACCCAGAGGTTGTATTTGGCCATGATTTTAAATTACTCTGGGTTGTCTTTGAACCTTTAGTAGAGACTTGTGAATAATTATGATCTGGGTTCTGAAAGGTTGTAGGAATTAAAGGAAGCTCCTGCTCTGCTTTTGGAATGGAACACAGAGAAGGGGAGCTAAGCTGGAATGGGGTGAAAGCAGTGGACACCAGGAGAGTTGGTCCAGCCCAGCAGACCAGAGATCCCTGAGAGTTGATGGCAGGAAGACAGCAGGCTTCCTGATGAACAGGCCAGAAGCAGAGGAATGCCACATGAGGTAGGGGGTACTCTCTGCCTGCCTAGATGTGTGACCTGGCACTCCAGGAAACTCTCAGAGCAAGCTGAGCTCAGAGTACATAGTGCAGAGGTCACTATCAGAGGAATAAAGTACCAGTAAAAATCTGGGAGTGAATCCAGCTACCATTATTGAAGATTTTTTTTTTTTTTTTTTACTTAGAGACAGACTGTCGCTATGTCACCCAGGGAGCAGTGCAGTAGCTTGATCATGGCTCACTGCAGCCTTAACCTCTTGGGTTCAGGTGATCCTTTTACCTCAGCCTTTCGAGTAGCTGGGACCACAGGTGCATGCCACCACACCTAGCTAATTTTTTGTAGAGATGAGGTCTCACTATATGGCCCGGGCTTATTGGGAAATTCAATGGAAATGTGACCTTACTCTATTTTATTTTTAATTAATTATTTTTTGAGACAATTTCACTCTGTCACTCAGGCTGGAGTACAGTGGCACAATCGTGCGGCTCACTGCAGCCTCTACCTCTCGGTTTCAAGTGATTCTCCTGCCTCAGCTTCCCGAGTAGCTGGGATTACAGCTGTGTGTCACCACACCCAGCTATTTTTTTTGTATTTTTAGTAGAGACAGGGTTTCACCATCTTGGTCAGGCTGGTCTGGAACTCCTGACCTGAACTGATCTTCCTGCCTCGGGCTCCCAAAGTGCTGGGATTATAGGTGTTAGCCACTGCACCTGTCTTAATATCTTTTAATCTGTAGTTCCTTCTCCATCTCTCTCTCTTTCCCTCTCCTTGAATTGTGTTTTTCCTGGAGAGTTTTCCATGGTAAAATTTTGGATTTTGATAATTGCATCCTCATGTAATTAGATCTAAGATTCAGTTTCTATTTTTGGACAAGAATGCTTTATGGGCAGTGTTGGGTTCTTCCACCGGAAGCATGTAATTCTAATTGTCTCTCTTTGAATGATATTGGCCCCTGCTGTTAGTCACTACCTACATCCATTAATTCATTACGGTCACAAAATGGTGATTGATATTCTATTTTTTCCTCATTTATTAGTTGGAATACTTCTACAAAAAGAAATGTGGGCTGGGTGGGGTGGCTCACACCTATAATCCCAGCACTTTGGGAGACCAAGGTGGGAGTATCACTTGAGCACAGGAGTTTGAGATGAGCATAAGCAACATTGTGAGACACTGTCTCCAATAATTAAAAAAAAGAAAAAGAAATGTCACCTCCTCAACTCTTTGCTTACTCTGAGGTACAGTTCATTTAGGAAAGGCAGAATACCTGACTGGTTCTCCTCCTACAGTTAAAAATATCTATTTTAAAGTAGGGTGGTAATTTTTGGGTATCTTCCAAAGATGACTAATGAGGATTTTCTAAAAATTTGCTGTTATGAACTCACAGATTTAATAATATTTTATGTTTTAGCTCATTGCAGCTATTTTTCTTTCTGATGCTTAAATTGTCCTCTTTATATGACCCATTACCCTTTGGTAGCTTCCTTGTTTTCTGGTGTGACAAGCTATTCCAGGCCTATCCCGTAGATTTGATGTCCGAAATCTGGACTCTTTTATTTTATTTTTTATCTTTTGAGGCTGAGTTTCACTCTTGTTGCCCAGGCTGGAGTACAATGACATGATCTCAGCTCACTGCAACCTCTGCCTCCCAGGTTCAAGCGATTCTCCTGCGTCAGCCTCCTGAGTAGCTGGGACTATAGGCATGTGCCACCATGCCCGACTAATTTTGTACTTTTAGTAGAGAAGGGGTTTCTCCATGTTGATCAGGCTGGTCTCGAACTCCCGACCTTAGGTGATATACCCGCCTCGGTCTCCCAAAGTGCTGGGATTATAGGCATGAGCCACCCACCACACGCAGCTGGAATCATTTTTTTTCGTTTTATTTTGAGATGGAGTCTCGCCTGTCACCCAAACTGGAGTAGAGAGGCACGATCTTGGCTTATTGTAACCTCTGCCTCCTGGGTTTAAGCAATTATTGTTCCCCAGCCTCTCGAGTAGCTGGGACTTCAGGCACACACTACCACATCTGGCTAATTTTTTATATTAGTTAAAGATGGGGTTTCTCCATGTTGCTGAGGCTGGCCTTGAACTCCTGACTTCAAGCCATTCATCCACCTTGGCTTCCCAAAGTGCTGGGATTACAGGCGTGAGCCAAAATGCCTGGCCTGGAATCATTCACTTTTGTTTTATTTTCTTTTGTTTTGTTTTCTTTTGAGACAGAGTCTCACTCTGTCACCCAGGCTGGAGTGCAGTAGTGTGATCTTAGCTCACTGTAACATCTGTTCCCCAAGTTCAGGCAGGTCTCCTGCCTCAGCCTCCCAAGTAGCTGGGACTACAGGTGCCCACCACCATGCCTGGATAATTTCTGTATTTTTAGTAGAGCAGCGTTTCACCATGTTGGTCAGGCTGGTCTTGAACGCCTGACCTCAACTGATCTGCCCACCTAGGCCTCCCAAAGTGCTGGGATTATAGATATGAACTACCGTGCCAGGCCTGGAATCATTCGTTTTTCAAGAAGCTCTTATTTATATATATATTTTAAATGCCTGATTCTTTCTTTGCATATTTCCCCATGTGAATTTATAAAAGTTCCTTGCATATGCAGATATTAATCTTTTGTCCTATATGCATATATATTTTCTCTCATTTCAGAAAATTTGAAGCTTTGTTTTTGTCAGAAATTTAAACATTTTATAAGTCACATCCATCAGTTTTTTTTCCATATGATTTTTGGTATTGGTGCCATATTAAGCAAGGTATTCCACAGCCCAGTAATGTAATTATTCTCCCATATTTTTTATAATACCCTTATGGCCTTACTTTGTTTATATTTCAATACTTGATCCCTGTAATTTGTGGGGAGCTGGCATGATGGATGGGTTTTACTTTTAAAATCATTTTATGCTATACTATAGTTGTGTAAGGTGTTATCCTTGGTGGAAGCTGGACTAAGTATGTGGGACCTCTCTACGCTATTTTTGCAACCAAAAGTCTATTATAATTTCAAAATAAGCCTAAGAAAAAAACCACTGAGTATAGTGGCTCACAGCTGTAATGTCAGCACTTTGGGAGGCTGAGGCATGAGGATCATTTGAGGCCAAGAGTTTGAGACCAGCCTGGCAACATAGTGAGACCCTGTCTCTAAAAAAAAAAAAAAAATTAAAAATTAGCTAACTGTGGTGGTGCATGCCTGATATTCTACCTACTTGGGAAGATTAGGCAGGAGAATTGCTTGAACCCAGGAGTTCAAGGTTGCAGTGAGCTATGATGGTGCCACTGTCACTCTAGCTGGGTGACAGAGTGACACCCTGTCTCAAAAAAATAAAAAAAGAAAAAAGAAGAAAAAACCCGTTTGTCATTTTGTTGTGGTTGTGGTAGGTATCTAACTTTATTTTTCCATATGGTTAGCTAAATGTTTAATTGCTAAGGTAGGTGGATATAAGGTAATTTACAGAAGTTATACACATAATTGGTGATTATGTGGTCACTAAGAAACAGTTTCTGAAAAGTAAATATTTAATAACAAGGGTAATTGTAGATGATTAAATGTTAAGTTAAAAACCAGGATACAAAATTATATATTCACAATACTTTTAATTTTGCCATATAAATTCAAGGAAATAGCAGGGCACGATGGCTCATGCCTGTCATCCCAGCACTTTGGGAGACTGAAGTAGGCGGATCACCTGAGGAGTTCGAGACCAGCCTGGCCAACATGGTGAAACCCAGTCTCTACTAAAAACACAAAAATTAGCCAGGCATGGTGGCGGGTGCCTTAATCCCAGCTACTTGGGAAACAGATGCAGGAGAATCGCTTGAACCAGGGAGGCGGGGGTTGCAGTGAGCTGAGATGGCACCATTGCCTGAGTGACAAGAGCAAAACTGCATCTCAAAAAAAAAAAAAAAAAGAAAGAAAGAAGAAGAAACAATAGATTAGCAATGGTGAAATCGGGTGGACATCATGTTAATTGAGTGATAAAATTTAACATCACTAGAAATGGGATCAACTGATATCATACATGTTGATGTGATGCACTGAGAAAAACACATCAACTGTGTGATATTTCTGCAAAAATGTTTAACCAGAACCTGACTGTGAGGAAGCAACCAGTCAAATCTCTCTTGAGGATTATTTTGCAAAACAATGCACCAAAACAAAAGTAAAATGCTGGAAGACCATTCTAGATTAAAGTTTAATAAAAGTACATCTTTAACTGGATCTAACATGAAAAATTTTTTAAATGCAATTGCAAATTATAGGACATTCTTGGGATAATTTGGGAAATTCGAGATTGGTTAAACATTCCATAAAAACGTGTCAATTTAAAATCTCTTGAGTCTGATAATAGCATTGTAGTTCTGTAGGATAATCTCCCTTTTAGGAGACACTTACTAAAATTTGTAGGGGTAAAATGCCAGTTCTTCAATTTACCGTCATTCAAATCAGAGAGAGAAGGCTGGGTGCAGTGGCCCACACCTGTCATCTTAATACTTTGGGAGGCTGAAGTGGAAGGATGGTTTGAGGCCAGGAGTTTGAGACCAGTATGGGCAACGTAGCCAGACCCCATCTCTACCAAAATATAAAATAAAATAAAGTTAAATAAAATGAAAGAGAGGGAGGACTAAAACAAAAAGTATCACAAAATGTTAACGACTGGTTAACTTAAGTAAATGGTATGCAGATTTTTTTTTTTTTTTTGAAACAAGAGTCTCACTGTCACCCAGGCTAGAGTGCAATGGCACGATCTCAGCTCACTGCAACTTCCATCTCCTGGGTTCAAGCAATTCTCCTGCCTCAGCCTCCTAAATTGTTGGGATTACAGGTGCCCACCACCATACCTGGCTAATTTTTGTATTTTCAATAGAGATAGGGCTTCACCATGTTGGTCAGGCTGGTCTTGAACTCCTGATCTCAGATAATCTGCCTGCCTCGGCCTCCCAAAGTGCTGGGATTATAGGCGTGAGCCACCGCGCCCAGCATGTATACAGGATTTTATTGTAATATTCTCGCAAATTTCCCGTCAGCTTAAGATTCTCCAAAATAAAAATATTGGGAAAAAACAAAACATAGAATAATGATGGGCAATGTGAAGTGGCTCATGCCTGTAATCCCAGCACTTTGGGAGGCCGAGGCAGGAGGATTGCTTGAGCCCAGGAGTTGAAGACCAGCTTGGACAGCATAGCAAGCCCCCACCGCCATTTTTAAAAGGCATAGGAAAATGATGGAAAAAAATATGACAAAATGGTAAAAGTGGTTATTACAGACACTATTAATTTTCTCCTTTATGTTTTTCTGTATTTTAAAGTTGTTTATAATGAACTTATATTTATTTATTTTTTTTGAGACAGTCTCATTCCGTTGCCAGGTGCCAGGCTGGAGTGCAGTGGCACGATCTCGGCCCACTGTAACCTCCGCCTCCCGGATTCAAGCAATTCTCCTGCCTCAGCCTCCCAACTAACGGATACTACAGGCGTGCGCCACCACGCCCAGTTAATTTTTGTATTTTTTTAGTAGAGGCAGGGTTTCACCATGTTGGCCAGGATGGTCTCGATCTCTTGACCTCGTGATCCGTCCGCCTCGGCCTCCCGAAGTGCTGGGATTACAGGCATGAGCCACCGCACCCGGCCGAATTTATATTTATTATTCTAAATTCAGAAAAAAAAATTCAGAGGAGATAAAAAACACTCCATTTTCCCTACCTTTCTTTTTTGTTTGTTTGTTTGTTTTTTAGAGATGGAGTCTCTCTCTGTCTCCCAGGCTGGAGTGCAGTGGTGCAATATCGGCTCACTGCAACCTCTGTCTCCCGGGTTCAAGCGATTCTCCTGCCTCAGTCTCCCGAGTAGCTGAGATTACAGGTGCATGCTGCCACACCCCGCTAATTTTTTGTATTTTAGTAGAGATGGGGTTTCACCGTGTTGCCCATGATGGTGTCGAACTCCTGAGCTCCTTGTAATCTGCCCGCCTTGGCCTCCCAAAGTGCTAGGAATACAGGCACGAGCCACTGTGCCTGGCCTTTATTTTCCCTACTTTTCTTTTTCAATGTTCTATGTCAATTTCCATAATCTGACGTGAAAACAGGTAGACTTGGGAAAGAGGTAAAGGCAGGCGCTGATGTCTAGGTATGGCACCTCCTGAAATGTTTGGGAAAGGGCTGTTACTATCCATAATGTGCATTTTGGAATAACCCTCAACTCTGTTGTGAATATGTTTTGAGGTAGGTGTCTCATCTTGGTTGTGTTTCCCTGGGAATCTAAGCAATGGTTGTAGATATGGTCTAATTCCCTGAGCAAAGAAGATGTTTTGGGTATGACCTGTAAGAATTTTGAAGACATGCTGGGTGTGGTGGCTCATGCCTGCATCCCAGCACTTTGGGAAGCCAAGACGGGTGGGTTACCTGAGGTCAGGAGTTCAAGACCACCCTCGCCAACATAGTGAAACTGTATCTCTACTTAAAAAAATGCAAAAATTAGCCAGGTGTGGTGGTGTGTGCCTCTGGTCCCAGCTACTCGGGAGATTGAGGCAAGAGGATCACTTGAATCCAGGAGGTAGAGTTTGCAGTGAGCTGAGATTGTGCCACTACACTTCAGCCTGGGCAACAGAGCAAGACTGTGTCTCAAAAACAAAACAAAGCAAAACAAAACAAAGGAATACTGAAGACCTACAGAGAATAAGATTAGGGTGAACTACTTGATGAAAGCCTGAACTAACTGGAGCCCGAGAATCCCCTGATATTTTCCCAAAATTACTTCACTTTCAGCCTACAGGAAGCCTGAGACTGAGATTTTTGGCCAACTGAAAAGTCAGACATCTGAATTCCACAGAGGGGGGAGGGCAGCCATCATCATGCTGTCACTGCTGCTGTTTTCACCTGAAAACCCCCAGCAGCCCCAGAGCTATTGTGTGTGTGTGTTGGAAGACACATGGGTCCAGCAAAGTAGAAGAATTAGGAGGACTGCTCTCCCTGGTTAAGGATTTCCGAGGTCATTAATACTTTTAGCTGTGGTGTCAAAAGCACACTACAGGCCAGGTGTGGTGGCTCATGCCTGCAATCCCAGAACTTTGGGAGGCGTGGGTGGATCACCTGAGCCCAGGAGTTTGAGATCAGCCTGGCCAACATGATGAAAACCTGTCTCTACTAAAAATACAAACATCAGCCGTATGTGATGGTGCACGCCTGTAATTCCAGGTACTTAGGAGGCTGAGGCATTAGAATCACTTGAACCCAGGAGAGAGAGGTTGTAGTGAGCCAAGATTGTGCCACTGCACTCCAGCCTGGGCAACAGAGTGAAACTCCATCTCAAAAAAAAAAAAAAGAGAGAGAGAGAGAAGAGAAGAGCAAAAATGAGGTCCCCAAGCAGAGTCCAGAGACAGCCATCTCTAGCTGAACCTGGTGGCATGGGCCTGTAGTCCCAGCTACTCAGGAGGCTGAGGATGGAGGAGCATTTGAAGCCAAGGAGATTGAGGCTGCAGTGAGCAATGATTGCACCACTGCACTCCAGTCTGGGTGACTGAGCAGGACCCTGTCTTAAAAAATTAAAGAACAAAATAAAACAAAAAAGGCAGCCATCTCATACAGCAGGGCAGGCAGATCAGGAAGTAGCAGGAAGCAGTTGAGGGAGTCTGGCTCTCATGTCTCTAACATGGGCATCATAGACATTTTATGAGTGTCTCATGCAGGATGCTGGACAGCCGAAACGGAGAGCAGGAAGAATCCTCACAGCCCCACACCTGTGAGAGGTGTATTAAGGGAGGGTGCCTTAAGGCTTTCTTTTGCTTTCAAAACGTCAGCTTATAAAAGGTGCTGGCTGGGCGTGGCAGCTCATGCCTGTAATCCCAGCACTTTGGGAGGCCTAGGTGGGCGGATCACCTGAGGTCAGGAGTTTGAGAACAGTCTGACCAACATGGTAAAACCCAGCCTCTACTAAAAATACAAAATTAGCTGTGTGTTGTGGTGGGCGCCTGTAATCCCAGCCACTCGGGAGGCTGAGGCAGATGAATCGCTTGAACCTGGGAGGCAGAGGTTGTGGTGAGAGAGATGGTGTCACTGCACTTCAGCCTGGGCAACAAGAGTGAAACTCTGTCTCAAAGATAAATAAATAAATAAATAAATAAAAATTAAAAGAGGTGCCAATTGTAAAACCGCGGACACTGATGTCCTGGGGGACAGACAGCCCTCGCAGAGCCTGGTTGCTGTTGATCAGAACCTGCAGTGTCAGTTCCAGGAGGGACTACAGGGTCCCCACAGCATGAGCCTCTTCTGTGAGTTGTTGGAGAATAAGAGATGAGCTGGGCAAGCCTTAAACTCTGGAGAGAGTCAGGCAAGAACCTTACCCTACTGACTTACTCACACCCACGGGGTACCTGGGGCAGGAAAAGGAGGTCTGACAGGTAGAGTCAGTTGCACTGAATGAGATCATTCCAAATAAACATTCCATTAGTGTGTGGTCCGGCCCAGGCCTGGGGCCTGCCCACGGATCTTAAATGTGAGAGAGGCACGAGAGAAGACCGGCCACCAGATGTAAACTTTGTTGCTTTTGTTTTCCCAGTTATTTAACAGATAAACAACAGACAGCTCACCCTTGGCAGATGACTTAGGAGCAGGTCCTAAATAATTGTCTTATTAGCATTTCATATAGCACAATTTTTTTGTAATTTTTAATAATAAAGCAATTCTTCTGGTGAATGAAAAATCCCAAACAGCTAGAAAAGAGAATATTTGTGTTTTAAGGTGAGATATAATGTGCAAGGTAATACATTTAGAAATGCCTACTCTGTTTCTTTTTTCTTTTTTTTTTGAGATGGAATTTTCACTCTGTTGCTCAGTCTGGAGTGCAGGCACGATCTCGGCTCACTGCAACCTCTGCCTCCTGGATTCAAGTGATTCTCCTTCCTCAGCCTCCCGAGTAGCTGGGATTATAGGCACCTGCCGCCTCACTCAGCTAATTTTTTGTATTTTTAGTAGAGATGGGGTTTTACCATGTTGGCCCCCTGATCTCAGATGATCCAATCCCCTTGGCCTCCCAAAGTGCTGGGATTACATGCATACACCAGCCTTATTTCTTTTTAATCTGACTTTCACTAATTCTTTCAAGAAGGTTTTTGTTTGTTTTTTTATAACATAAGAGTGTATGATGAATTCCAATAGAGAGGAAAACAATGTTTTGTCTAGCCCTTGGCAACAGAGAAGTAACAGTGGAAACACAAAATTTTACCTGGCTCTGAATTCAGGCTCTCATGCTTATAAAGAAATGAAGATTATTCTTAAATGTTTTAGGCATTTATTTAATTCAAAAGATACCTATTGAATACTTACAACGTGTCAGGCACTATTTTAAGCCCTGGAGCAAAAACCATACACACGTTTAAGTTCTTAAGGACACAAACGTCTTCGAAGTGTGTTCTCATCCAAACACAGGTTTAAGAGATGAGTAAAAGTTAAATTTAGCAATATTAGCTTGTTAAGATGTCCACAGGGCAGGGCATAAGACAACTCATGAGATCTTTTATGAGAACTGGGATAAACAACAACAAGGAATGGGTCACATATTTGGGCCTGGCTTGCTGGAGTTGCTATATAAGGGCTTCCCTGGACAGAAGGAGGCATCAGACCTCCACACCTCTCCTGAGTCCTCTCTTCTCACTTCACCTGAGACCTCTCTACTGACACCATGGGTTGCTGTGGTTGTGGTGGTTGCAGTGGTGGCTGTGGTGGTGGCTGTGGTGGCTGCAGTGGTGGCTGCGGTGGTGGCTGTGGTGGTGGCTGCAGTGGTGGCTGTGGCAGCTGCACCACCTGCAGGTGCTACCGGGTGGGCTGCTGCTCCAGCTGCTGCCCCTGCTGCCGCGGCTGCTGTGGGGGCTGCTGCAGCACGCCCGTGATCTGCTGCTGCCGCCGCACCTGCGGCTCATGTGGCTGCGGCTGTGGGAAGGGCTGTTGCCAGCAGAAGGGATGCTGCCAGCAGAAGTGCTGCTGCCAGAAGCAATGCTGCTGCTAGGCGTGCTCTGGCCTCTGGGCAGGGGCTGCAGCAGCCACTCGTGCTGTTGGTAAGACTTCAGGTCTGCAGATGCCTCAGGGAGGCAGCTTGCTTGTGGCTTTCCTCCGTCTCATCTGTGCTCCCTGCTGTCTCCCTGTCACCTGGACTTCATGACAGTTTTCTCTTTGGTTCTTATGCTCCGTAGTTTAAATCATTCTTTCTATTATTAAGGTAGTAACATGGACATTTGATACAATGTCATTCAAAGAAAGATGCAGGACATTTTGAGTTTTGAGCTCAGCAAAGCAGGGTAATGATTTTCACCATGTTTTCTTCTTTGAATTCTTTTCTATCTATGCATCAGGTCTTCTGTGTGTTCCAAATACCTTCTGTCTTTTCTGTGGCCATAGAGTCTTTTCTAGATGTTCTTCTAAAATTTTCATTTTTTGTTTTTAACTTTTATGAATTCTTGGTCTTTATTTTAGTGCCTTAATTTTGATTACATCACAAAAAATATTTTTCCCTTTGTAGTAACCCATCTATATTTTTAACTTGAAAAAACTGATACATACTACATGTAGATATTTGAGGGGGTATATGTGATATTTTAATATATTTATATAATATGTACTAACCAAATCAGGGTAATTGAGATATTCATCACCTTAAACCATTTTCTTTTATTCTTGGAACATTAAAATTATTCTCACTAACTGTTTTGGAACAGGTAATAGATTGTTGCTTACTATAGTTTACTGATTTATCGAGCACTAGCTCTTGTTTCTTCTAACTGTATTTTTGTACCCATTAATCAACCATTCTTTATTCTAAAAACTTCATAATAAAATGCAAAAGTGAACTCTGAACAGTGTCCCTTAGTTTTATTCCTATAGATATTTTTCATCAAACTATCTTTAACTATAATTTTCCATGGGTTGGAGACCATCAAGGATATACACATAATTATGCCCTTGTGTTGTTTACTTTCCATCTATACACAAATAACCACGAACACGAGGTAGAATAATAACGAACATGTTAAAAGTTCTATGTTGATGTGCACGTCATGGGCAGGAAGACCACATTGCCGGGTGGGGAATGGGTGTAATTCAGAGGAATTCAGATCACTTCAAGAAGGAAGGGACATTTGGGAGAGAGTTTTGAAGAAATGACAGGTGTAGGTGGTTGGGGCAGATATTTTGAGAAGGGCAAAAAAGTGAGAATGGAAGAGCTCAAGACATACCAATCATGAGTCTGACCTATAGTATACTAATATAAATAGTTAGAAGTCAGCAATGACAGGAAGACAGTCCTACAGTTTGGAAGGCTGAGGGTTTCAGAATAACAGCAAGAACAACAGCAACAGTAACTGGCATTCATGTTGCCCTTAAAAGCCAGGTATTCTGGCCAGGCTGGTGGCTCATGCCTGTAATCGCAGCACTTTGTTTTTTGTTGTTTTTTATTTGTTTTTTATACAGAATCTCAATTTGTCACCCAGGCTGAGTGCAGTAGCATAATGTTGGCTCACTGCAACCTCCACCTCCTGGGTTCAAGTGATTCTCCTGCCTCAGCCTCCCGAATAGCTTGGGTCACAGACCTGTGCCAACATGCCCGGCTAATTTTTATATTTTTAGTAAAGACAGGTTTCTCTGTGTTGGCCAGGCTGGTCTTGAACTCTTGGCCTCTAGTGATCCGCCCACCTCTGTCTCCCAAAGTGCTGGGATTACAGGTGTGAGCCACTGGTCCCGGCCACCCCAGCACTTTGAGAGGGAAAGGTGGGAGGACCACTTGAGCCCAGGGGTTCAAGACCAGTCTGGGCAACACAGTGGGACCTGGTCTGAACAACACAGTGGGACCTGGTCTGAACAACACAGTGGGACCTGGTCTGAACAAAAAA
Organism: Plecturocebus donacophilus; assembly: GCA_004027715.1. NCBI lineage: Eukaryota > Metazoa > Chordata > Mammalia > Primates > Pitheciidae > Plecturocebus > Plecturocebus donacophilus. The sequence continues at coordinate 30,817 of PVKP010016639.1, forward strand.
TACAAAAATTAGCTGGACACGGTGGTGTGTGCCTATAGTCCCATCTACTTGAAAGGCTAAGGTGGGAGGAGCACTTGAGCCCAGGAGGTTGAGGCTGCAGTGAGCCATGACAGTGCCACTGTACTCCAGCTCGGGTGACAGAGTGAAAAGGGAACAGGCATTCTTCTGAGCACATACATGTGTCATGTTGTACAGAGAGGGGAATGACACAGAGAAGTTATCAAGTAACTTGCTCAAAGTCCATAACTGCTTCTGGGGGCCCTGCACACACAGCAGTGTTATGGGCCAGGGAAGGCTTGCAGAATTAACTGGTTCATCAGGAGAACAGATTGGTGTCAGCGATCCGGGGCAAAGCAGCAAGGACCCAAGACAACAGCAGAGTGGGAATGGCAAGAGTATTTGTGGGAGTTAAAGGCATAATACAAAACCCAATAAATGAGGGGGACTTCTGCCACGACAAAACAGGCAGGATGACAATGGTGATCTAACAATGCACTGGGACTTCTGTTCTTCTTTTCTTAAAGATTTGAAATTGTACAAGATAGCCCGTTTTATTTTTTATTTAGTTTACCTTATTTTTTCAAACATGGGCTTGCTATGTT
>PVKP010016639.1:31518-47882 GCA_004027715.1 Plecturocebus donacophilus
TTTTTTTTTTTTTTTTTTTTTTTTTTTTTTTTTTTTTTTTTTTTTTTTTTTTTTTTTTTTTTTTTTTTTTTTTTTTTTGAGACAGAGTCTCCCTCTGTCGTCCAGGCTGGAGTGCAGTGGTGCAATCTTGGCTCTCTGCAACCTCTGCCTCCCGGCTTTGAGCAGTTCTCCTGCCCCAGCCTCCTGAGTAGCTGGGATTACAGGCACGCACCACCACACCCAGCTAATTTTTGTATTTGAAGTAGAGATGGTGTTTTATCATGTTAGCCAAGCTGGTCTAGAACTCCTGACCTCGTGATCTGCCCGCCTCGGCCTCCCAAAGTGCTGGGATTACAGGCATGAGCCACTGCGCCTGGCCCATACTTTTAAATTTTGTGATAGAAACAAGGTCCTGCTGTGTTGCCCAGGCTGGTCTCATACAGTTGGGCTCAAGTGATCCTATCACGCTTGGATTACAGGTGTGTGCCGCTGTGCCTGACCCTGTAAAATTCGTATTGAATATGATCAACTAGGTGAGGAACTGACCACTTCTTTAAAATTGTTTGTTTCATTATGTACAAAAAAAAAGAGAGACAGAGTCTCCCTCTGTTACGCAGTTGCAGTGGCGCAACCTCAGCTCACTGCAACCTCTGCCTCCCAGGTTCAAGTGAGTCTCCTGCCTCAGCCTCCCAAGTAGCTGAGACTACAGGCGTGTGCCACCACACCTGGCTACTTTTTGTATTTTTAGTAGAGACGAGGTTTCCCTATATTGGCAAGGCTGGTCTCGAACTCCTGACCTCAAGTGATCCACCTGTCTTGGTCTCCCAAAGTTCTGGGAGTACAGGCATGAGCCAGTCACTGCACCCAACCAAAAATCGCTTTTTTAAGTCAACTTAAAAAATGGCTTTTTTAAGTCAACTTAAATGAATCCTTCCTTCCTTCCTTCTTCCTTCTCTTTCTGGCCTCCCTGCTTCCCTTCCCTTTCCCTCTCTCCTTCCTTCCTTTCTTCCTTGCCTTTCTCTTTTTCTTTCCTTCCTTCTTTCCTTTCAAGACAGGGTCTCACTGTCACCCAGGCTGGAGTGCAGCCTTGATCTTCTGGGCTCAAGAGATTCTCCTACTTTAGCCTCCCAAGTAGCTGGAACTACAGGCATGTGCCACCACGTTCACCTAATTTTAAAAAATTTTTTGTAGAGACAGAGTCTTGCTGTGTTGTCCAGGCTGGTCTCAATACTGTGGCCTCAAACAATTTCCTGAACTTAGACTCCCGAAGTGCTGTACTTACAGGTGTAAGCCACCTCCTGCTTATCTTTTGCATTCATTTTAAGAGCATTTGGGTGCAGACCGTAGACTAATGACACACATTATTGGGATCACAGGCTTGGCGCATGTATAGTTTGCCACTAAATATTGTTAGAATGAGCAAATGTTATATATATATATTATTTATACTATATCTACATAGAGGCTGGATGTGGTGGCTCATGCCTGTAATCCCAGCACATCAGGAGTCTGAGGTAGGCAGATTACTTGAGGTCAGAAGTTCAAGACCAGCCTGGCCAACATGGTGAAACCCCATCTCTACTAAAAATACAGAAAGTAGCTGGGCATGGTGGTGCAAGCCTGTAATCCCAGATACTTGGGAGTCTGAGTGGGGAGAATCACTTGAACACCCGGAGGCAGAGGTTGCAGTGAGCTGAGATTATGCCACTGAACTCCAGCCTGGGCAACAGAGTAAGACTCAATCTCAAAAAAAAAAATAAAATAAAATAAATTAAAACCATATATAAAATAGAGCTTATATACATATGATTCTATATGTTACTTGTATTCAGTATATTATACAGGGGTCTGTATATGCATAGAATATCTTTAAAAAGATACTCAAGGCAGGGCACGGTGGCTCATCCCAGGATTTTGGGGTGCTGGGGCTGAAGGATTGCTTGAGACCAACCTGGGAAACATAGTAAGATCCCATCCCTATTCAATTAAAAAAAAGATACTGAAGACAATGGTAAGGGAGGGAAATTGGTGGCTGAAGGACGGGGTGAGGGGTGGAGGAAATTTGACTTTTCACTCTTTGACCTTTTTGTACATTTAAAATTTTGTACTTTTTTTTTTCCAGGGAAAAACTCCTAATGACATTGGTTCATGCAGAAATAACCTAACCCAAGAAACAGCCTGGAAATGTATGATTAAGGAGTTACAGGACCTCCCCCCACAACTCAAATCTGAATCAGTTGACATGACTATCACCTTAGGGAGATATGACTGCGATGAATTTAAACTAAAGAATTTAAAATTAGTATTGATTTTGAAGAACTGATTAAAATGATCTGTTGTCACCTTAGACCAACTTTTTCTTTTCTTTTTTGAGACAGAGTTTTGCTCTTGCTGCCCAGGCTGGAGTGCAATGGCACAATCTCTGCTGACTGCAACCTCCGCCTCCAGGGTTCAAGCAATTGTCCTGTCTTAGTCTCTCAAATAGCTGGGATTATAGGCATGTGCCACGGTGCCTGGCTAATTTTGTATTTTTAGTAGAGACAGGGTTTCACCATGTTGGTCAGGCTGGTCTTGAGCTCCTAACCTCAAGTGATCCGCCTGCCTCGGCCTCCCAAAGTGCTGGGATTATAGGTGTGAGCCACTGCACCTGGCCCAAACTTTTTTTTAAACGGCACAGATAATATATGAATGCAAGCATGGCATTCATTTGAAGTATATTATTTAAATAATAAAGAAGTATATGGAATATAAAGCAAGATGTGTCTTCATTTAACCCTCAATCCCATTTCTGTTCCTATAGTCACAGTCGTGAAGGGATGGGCTGGCCACCAGCAAGACTAAGTCATCAGAGAGTGGGAACTTTCAGCTCCGCCCACCGTCCTCCAGGGAGGGGACCAGGACTAGAGCTGGAGCTCTATCCAACTTTTGAACAAAAAGATTCTGACAGCTTCTGGGTTGGTGACTGCTCCAACTACCCAGGGACAAAAACTCCGGTAAATACAGATACTTGCACATTTAGAAACATATCTCATCCTTTTTTTTTTTTTTTTTTTAAATATAGCAGTGGAATCAAGAGGTATTTATTTTTCAGAAAGTCGATTATTTTTCAGTTAGCATTATGCCTTAGGGCTCTTTCCGGGACAGTTTGTGTAGATCTACTTTATGGTTTGTTCTTTTTCTTTTCGTTTTTTTGAGACAGAGTCTTGTTCTGTTGCCCCCAGACTGGAGTGCAGTGGCACAATCTTGGCTCACTGCAACCTCTGCCTCTTGGGTTCAAGTGATTCTCATGCCTCAGCCTCCCAAGTAGCTGATATTATAGGTGCCTGTCACCACACCTGGCTAATTTTTGTATTTTTAGTAGAGACAGCGTTTCATCATGTTGTCCAGCCTGGTCTCCGACCTCTGACCTCAAGTGATCCTCTTATTTTGGCCTCCCAAAGTAATGGGATTACAGGTGTGAGACATTGTGCCCCACCAGCTCTCTCTGTTTGTTAGGGCGTCTCAATCTTCTGACTGTGTAGACTGGATCATTCTTTGTTGTAGGAGACTGTCTTGTGTTTTGTAGTATTAACTAAAAGGTGTCTGATACGAGCCTCAATCAGTTTAGAAGTTGATTTTGCCAAGATTAAGGACGTGCTCAGAAGAAGAAAAAAAAACATGGAATCACAGAAACAGCCTGTGACCTGTGCCTTTCTCCAGAGATAAATTTGAGAGCTTCAATATTTAAAGGGGAAAAGTGAGCTGGAGGGGGAAAAGGGAGGGTACAGTAATCCACATGTTGCAGGAGAAAGGTGTAGGTGAGGAAATAGTCAATTATGCATCTGTCTTGTCCTCAGTAAATCAGCACTTTACATAGATATGGTGGCCAGGGGCGGTGGCTCAGGCCTGTAATCCCAGTGCTTTGAGAGGTTGAGGTGGGCAGATCACTTGAAGTTATGAGTTCGAGACCAGCCTGGCCAACATGGTGAAACCCCGCCTCTACTAAAACTACAAAATTAGCTGGGTGTGGTGGTGCACGCCTGTAATCCCAGCTACCCGAGAGGCTGAGGCAGGAGAATCACTGGAACCCAGGAGGTGGAGGTTGCAGTGAGTCCAGATGACACCACTACACTCCAGCCTGGGCAACAGAGTGAGAAAAAAAAAAGTTCCCGCCCTCTAATCACTTAGTCTTGCTGGTGGCCAGCCCCATCCTGAGGCCATCTAGGGCTCTACCCTAAGTCATTCATTAGCATAAACTCAGATAGGATTGAAAGGGGTCTCTTATTTGTAAATAACAAAAGACACTCTTTTTTTTTTTTTTTTTTTTTTTTGAGATCTGCCCACCTTGGCTTCCCTCTCTAAATATTTAGGACTTTAGATTCCTGAATAGTTCTCTATGATAGATGCTAAAAATGGATTTCCCCAGTTGAAATTTACATTCTGATAGGCTCACCTAAGTTGCTACCATTTGAACTCCTGATAATGGCATCTGAATTGCCCGTTTCTCACTCTTGCTAGCTCTGGGTATTTCTCATGCCTATCTGAAGGAAGCATGGGGCACTTCCTTGAGTGTCAGGGGTCCCAGGCTCCTTTCCTCATGTAAATTCCTCATCATTGCTTCTTTTTCTGGCAATTGCTTGTTTATAGGTACTAAGCAAAGTTATTGAACCTCTGTGTTACTTCCCTCATCTGTAAAATGGGGACGGTAATATCTTCCCACAATGTTGCTCTGGAGAGATAGCTGTGTGTGTCACTCGCAGAGAGCTTTGAGAGGTGCCTCGCCCCGGCCCCGGGGGTGTACTCTGCGATGGTGGTGCTAGTGCTGTGGATAACTCCTGTGATGACTACATGTGATTACTCCTGTGATTAATGGGAGGGATGGCCTTCCTGGCCCTGGCTGAGAGCAGTTTGAGGGGCAACAAGTGGCAGGATCCCATCATACCCAGAGGTGGCCTCGACTCTGTGGTCTTTTTGCCAGGTTCGTCTCTGCAATAAATCTGGACCCATCTGGCTCAATCCCCGCAGATGCTAAGGTTATTCAAATTCCATTTCTTCTAATCCAGTCCTGACCAAGGAAAACTTTCATAGTTGTTAGGTCTCCCAGTAAGTAGAGTTTATTTTAATTAACTAAATAATTTAGTAATTGCTTTTCAGAGGATACCCTTATCAGAGGAGTTAAGAGTTGGCATGCTTTGGCAGTCAGTTTAAAGAAAGAAAAATTGATCACTTCTGGCCTAAGTGCCTTGTTGGGGCTTGGAAGCCTGAGTCACTGTTTGAGGCCTGAATGCCTCTGGGCCTCCTTCTAACCCCACTGAGCTCCTACACGGACCTCAGGTGCAGTGCTCAGATGCAGCTCTTCCCAGTTGCAGCCACCATCAGGTCCCAGCTGGGTACCCTACCCATCCACTTTGCTGGGTGCATTTGCACTCCGCTCTTGCTTCATGCTTCTTTAACTTTGGCATGAGGAGTGGGTCAATGGTTTTCATGTGGATGTAAGCATTTCTCCTTTGGAATTTATAGCCATTTGAAGGCTTCTGTGCTTCTCTCTCTCTCCGTCTTTTTTTGAGACTGAGTCTCGCTCTATTGCCCATGCTGGAGTGCCATGGTGCAGTCTCAGCTCACTGCCATCTCAGCTTCCCAGGTTCAAGTGATTCTCCTGTTTCAGTCTTCCAAGTAGCTGGGACTACAGGGTCCCACCACTGTGACCAGCTAATTTTTGTATTTTTAGTAGAGACAGGCTTTTACTATGTTGGCCAGGCTGGTCTTGAATTTTTGACCTCAAGTGATCCACCTATCTTGGCCTCCTAAAGTCCTGGGATTACAGGAGCGAGCCATCGCACCTGACTCTCTCTTTTTTAAAAAATAGAGATGGGTTTCTCATGTTGCCCGGGTTGGTTTTGAACTCCTGGGCTCAAGTCCACCTGCCTTGGCCTCCCAAAGTGCTGGTATTATAGGTGTGAGCCATTGTGCCTGAACCTGTGCTTCTTTTTACCACAGCCTACAAGCCCTGATGTAATCTAGTCCTCAACTACCAGCTTTCAGTACCCGCTCTGCGCTGGGCTGCAGCTTGTCTCTTCTCAATCTTCCTTGCCTCAGGGCCTTTGCACCTACTGTTTCATCAGCTTAGAGCACACTTCACTCATATTTTGCACTTCCAGCTCCTTAGCCCTCTGTCAGGTGTCATGAAGCCTTCTGCCCCCTCATGGTCATCATTGCACTCCTTAAACATTGACATTATATGTATTTACCATTTATGATCCGTTTTCCTCCATATTTGGTGCAAATATCATGAAAGTCTGTCTGGTTTAGTGCTATATCCCCAGGGCTGGAACTAGCCTATGGTAATCAATACAAATTAGTAGAATGAAAGAACAAGAATGACCTAATGTCTGCAGAAATCAGATCAGCAGTGCTAGCCCCCAATCACGCAGATACTGAGGACTGGGGTGGCCTTCAACCTTCCCAAATCTTAGGCCAACTCTTTTTCTAAACTCAGTTTTTAAAATTCCCTTCATTTGAGCCATGTTTACATTAACCCTCACACTTTCTCTTTTTTTTTTTGAAAGTTTCGCTCTTATTGCCCAGGCTGGAGTGCAGTGGCGCAATCTCAGTTCACTACAACCTCCGCCTCCTGGGTTCATGTGATTCTCCTGCCTCAGCCTCTCAAGTAGCTGAGATTACAGACATTTGCCATCACTCCCAGCTAATTTTGTATTTTTAGTAGAGATGGGGTTTCTCCGTTAGTCAGGCTGGTCTCGAACTCCCCACCTCAGGTGATCCACCCGCCTTGGCCTCCCAAAGTGCTGAGATTACAGGTGTGAGCCACTGCGCCTGGCAACCCTCGCACTTTCATCCACCATCTCTGCTGGTTAGACTGTTTGTTTCTCCACCTGGAATACACTTTCTGCTACCCCCAGGCCAGCTTTCAGCATGTGGGATGCTGACATCTCCATGAGTGTAATTGACGTCTCCATGTGGAGGCTGTGCAACCTCATGATGCTATTTTATGAGTTGGAGAGAGTCCAGAAAAGGGGCTTTGCTGGGTGAGCCTGAAGCAGTTGAAGAAGAAGATCAAAGTGTCCTTGGTGTCCTTGCCATTGTCCTTGTTCTGTGCCTTAAGCTGGTGCATGGGGGAAGGCTCAGGTCTTCTTCCCCTAGGTTCACTGGCTTGGGTGTTCCTTTTCTATTTCAAAAGCTACTCCAGGAAATGTTTTGCCAGCAGAAGTCAGTTATTAAAAGCTGTGTAAATGTATTAAAGATGACAGGTGCCAGACACATTTTCATTTAACATTTTACTCTTAACTGGGGACTGTGTGCCTTTGAAGGAATGTCAGGCACAGTTCCTAGTGGGGGCTGGAGTATTTTTGTGATGTACTGTGCAAGTCTCGGTCTGGAGAAGAAAGCTGGCTGCCTGGATAGCATGAAGAATACTAATCCACTTGAGTAATAATCATGCAAAATCAGGGTTCACGGCCCACTAGGTAATCATTCAACATTTCCGTGCTGACTCTTGCACATAGCACAGGAGAGTGAAGTATGTCAGGTCCAGGAGAAAGCAAAGTTCAATCATTAGCTCTAAATACAACTTTATAGCCATTTCCCCAGACTAAAGGGCAAAGTTTAATAACTGGATATTAATACAACTTTATTGCTACGTCTCTAGACTGTTTTTATAGTGAGGATAATGGCTTCTTAAATGATTAACAGTGGATAGCTACGGCTCTTTGTCTTTGGAAAAGCACATGGTATTTGGTGGAAATGTGCTTCTGTGTGTTTGCATCATAAGTCAAACATTAACAAATAACACAGAAAGTCCCTTATTTTCTTTTCTTGCATTTAGTCTTTTGCATCTCGCTTATTTCTTTTTTCATTTTCTTTCTTTCTTTTTTTTTTTTTTTTTGACACAGAGTCTTGCTCTGTCACCTAGGCTGGAGTGCAGTGGTGCCATCTCGGCTCACTGCAACCTCCGCCTTCCGGGTTCAAGTGATTCTCCTGCCTCAACCTCCTGAGTAGCTGGAATTATAGGCACCCACCACATTAGGCTATTTTTTTTGTATTTTTAGTAGAGATGGTGTTTCATCATGTTGGCCAGGCTGGTCTTGAACTACTGACCTCAGGTGATCCACCCATCCACCCGCCTTGGCCTCCCAAAGAGCTGGCATTACAGGCGTGAGCCACCGTGCCTGGCCTTGCTTTTCTTACTTATTATTATAGTACTGCATATCATTTCTATGTTCACACATACCTTTTAATATTTTTTTTGCAAAGTTTTCCATCTTATAGATTTACCACAATTTTTTTCAAATTTCTAATTTAATTTATTTTATTTTTTGGAGATGGAGTCTCACTCTGTCACCCAGGCTGGAGTGTAGTGGTGCCATCTCAGCTCACTGCAGCCTCCGTCTCCCAGATTCAAGTTATCCTCCCACCTCAGCCTCCTGAATAGTTGGGATTACAGTCATGTACCACTACACCCAGCTAATTTTTGTATTTTCAGTAGAGACAGGGTTTCACCATGTTGGCCAGGCTGGTCTCGAACTCCTGACCTCAAGTAATTTGCCTGCCTCAGCCTCCCAAAATGCTGGGATTCAGGCATGAGCAGCTTACAATTTTTTTTAAAGATGGGATCTTGCTATATGGCCTAAGCTGGACTTGAACTCTTGGGCTTAGTGACCCTCCTGCCTGGGACTCCCAAGGAACTGGGGCTATAGGTGCATGCCATTGTGTCTGGCTCTCACAATTTGTTTGACTATGTCACCAATAATAGGCATTTATGTTGTTTCCAGTTTTTTGATATTGTAAACAACGCTGCAATGAGCATCCTTGAATATATAGACATGTAGATTCTACCATAAAGTATTCTTAAAGATTTGTGTTTTTTGCAGTATTTGTCCGTGAAAGCACTACCCCAAGATCATGTGGCTCTGGAGGTCTCTGTGCCATTAAGTAACCTCCAAAACCTGCAGCATATGGTTATAAGTTATCTTAGTAATTCCCTCCTCTTTCATAATTGGAATTGGAGTGGAGGAAATTAAACAATATGCATGAAATAACATTATTCTTTATCTGTTCCCTACTTAATACGTGATTTCTCTTAGTGGCTGGAAAAAGAACATAGCTGCTGATTTATCTACTTCAAGTAACAGGACAACATGCTTACCTTAAATAGTAAAATGACGATGGTCCTGAAACAATCCATGCCGTCACAGGAAGAGGAGAGGCCTGAGACGATGAGGAGAGGGAGAGAGGCCAGTGATCAAAACTGAGCTCTGAACAGTCCCCGCTGTTGAGGGAATTAAAAAGCAAAGGAATTGAACAAGTAATTCACAGATGGGGCGGTACAAATGGCCAGGAAACTTCTCAAATAACTTGGAAAACTTGAAACCCCGAGGACAGTATTAAGAGACTTCTTCAAAGTGAGCTTTCTGCATTCATGGTTAAAATATGAAAGATTAATCAGTCTTCTGGAAGACACTGGCACACAGAAAAATATAACAAGTGGCTTGTATTGAGCTTTCACCAGGAGACTTTCTGAGCACTTTTCGCATATTAGCGCGTATAATCCACACAACTTTATGAAGTAGATTGCTATTATCTCCATTCCATAGATTAAGAAAACAAGGCGCACAGAGGCATTCCGTGTTTTGCCCAGGGTAATTCAGCCCTTGGCAGAGCTGGCATTTGGGGTTGACAGCTGAGCGGCTGTGGCTGAGCTCTCAAACACTGCCCTGTGCTACCACCTGGTGGTCAAAACCGATACATGCAGTTATGGAGGTGAGCCCAGGCAGGTGAGGAGAGGTCCGTCCACGTGGCTCCTTGGAGGATGTGAACTTGAAGCAGAAATCAGGAAACATATTCCAGGCAGAGAGAGCAGCACTCGCCAGGACATGAAAACAGCAGTTATCGATCCAGGCATGAGGAACAAGAGACAAGTGGGAATGATAGTAAGAGGAGTAAAAAATAAAATAAAATATTTTTTTTAAAAAAAGAGGAAAGAAGGATGTGCTAGGAGATTGAGGTCAGCTGGGACCAGATGATGGGAGACTTCCTAGTCAGGGGCTTGGACTTTATTCTGCGGCTGATGCGAAGCTGCTGCAGAGCTTTTAATCATGGTAGTCGGCCAGGCATGGTGGCTCACACCTGCAATCCCAACACTTTGGGAGGCCTAGGCAGAGGAATTGCTTGAGGCCAGAAGTTCTAGACCAGCCTAGGCAACATAGTGAGACCCCTGTCTCTACAAAAATGAAACACTACACACACACACACACACACACACACACACACACAAACACACGTGCGCACGCACGCACACACAGATTAGCTGAGTGTGGTAGCATGCCTGTGGTCTCAGCTACTTAGAAGGCTGAGGCGGGAGGATTGCTTGAGCCTAGGAGATTGAGGTTGCCGTGAAACTTGCACTCCAGCACTCCAGCCTGGGAGATAGGGCCAGACCTTGTATGTAAAATAGATCAGTCATAATCAATCAGTCACGGCAGTGACGTGGGGAGAGTTGCCTTTTGTAAAAAGTCCCTGGTGACTGTGAGGGAAATGGATGTAGGGGACAAGGCCTGGAGCAGGAGGCCAATGTGGAGCTGCCTGGAAGGACCCGCGAGTCACCGAGCCACCAGGACCCCAGCGGTGACAGAGTGGGGAGAGCACAGGTTCAAGAAATATTTAGGAGGCAAAGCTGTCAGGACATGGTAAGTGAACATGATGCAAAATGTACAGAGCAGGAGAAGCAGGCTACAGATACCAGGAAAATGACATTGCTCCAATCACTCCTTGGCTGTTCCAACACTTTATAGAGGGATCTTCAACCAGGGATCATTCTGCCCCCCAGGAGACAGCCAGCAGAGTCTGAGACAGTTTTCCTGGTCACAAAAAGGTGGCGGTGCTAGAGGATGCTGCTAAACCCCTCGGTTCACAGGGCAGGCCCCATGGGATGGGAATCCTGGGCTCAGAGAGCGGCTGCCTGGGTCCACTCTGGCGGTGCCCACTCCGGGAGGCAGGAACAGAGGAGGCCCTGGCCCACAGAGTGTGCTTTTACAGAAACAAGCCCTGGTGCTCTGGGCAGATGTCCAGGAGTCTCCAACAGACCCCTTACCCTCCATGGGGCCTGGTTCCTCCCAGGGTTCCCCTGCCCCAATTCCCCCTCCAGGCTCCAGAGTGCTGAAAACTGCATTCTGCAGCCCATGTAAGGTAATTGTCTTACTGCCTAGAAGGCACTGGATACATTTGCAGGCTACAGGCAGTGTGAGTCCCCTCAAGCAGGCCTTAGTTTATTCTAAGGGCATGGGTGTGCTTCCTTCCCTGAGTCTCTTTTTCAGGAGCTTCAGGGCCTCTAGGCTTCCCAGATTGCAGCTTTACCTGCCCTTTCCCAGCAGGATGGTCTTGAGGTCCATACCTGTGATGGAAATGTCAGACGCATTTGTACCAGAGTGACTCCATCTTATATAGGGGCTAGGTAAAATGAGGCTGAGACCCCCTGGGCTGCATTTCTAGGAGGTTAGACATTCTAAGTCATAGGATGAGATAGGTGGGCACAAGGTACAGGTCACAAAGACCTCGCTCATAAAACAGGTTGCAATAAAGAAGCCGACCAAAACCCACCAAAAACCAAGATGGTGATGAAACTCACTTCTGTTCACTGCTCATTATATGCTAATTGTAATGCATTAGCATGCTAAAAGACACTCCCACCTGCACCATGATAGTTTACAAATGCCATGGCAACATCAGGAAGTTACCCTATATGGCCTAAAAGGGAGAAGAACCCTCAGTTCTGGGACTTGCCCACCCCTTTCCCAGAAGACTCATGAATAATTCACCCCTTGTTTAGCATATAATCAAGAAATAACCATAAAAATAGTCAACCAGCAGCCTTTGGGGCTGTCGCCATTCTTTTGTTTCTTTCTTTTGTGTGTGTGATGGAGTCTCGCTCTGTCTCCCAGGCTGGAATGCAGTGGCACTATCCCGGGTCGCTGCAGCCTCTGCCTCCTGGGTTCAAGTGATTCTCCTGCGTTGGCCTCCTGTGGAATTAGAAGAGTGCACCACCATGCCCAGCTAATTTTTGTATTTTTAGTAGAAATGGGGTTTCACTATGTTGGTCTGGCTGGTCTGCAAACTCCTGACCTTAGGTGATATGCCCACATCGGCCTTCCAAAGCGCTGGGTTTACAGGCACAAGCCACTGTGCCCGGCCTGTTTCTTTACTTCTCTAATAAACTATTAAACTTTCACTTTATGATTCTTTCTTTCACGAGATCCAAGGATCCTCTTTTGGGGTCTAGATCGGGATCCCTTTCTGGTGACAGAAGGTCAGGGTGCACTTTAAATATGGGGCTGGCTACACAGTTTCCTCAGTTATTTTTCATCAAAGGAAATTATTTCACATCTGGGAGGAGAAAGGATTTCTCATTCCTGCAGGTTCCAGAGGTGTGCTGCTCACTCCTGCTGCCACTCCTTGGATCCCACCTGCCTGGGTGTCTAACCCTTGCACAGCTTTCAATCATCATTTGTTTCTTATCAGCCATCTCAGCCTCTGCCAGGGCAAAGGCCTGGGGCCCTACTACTGTGTCTGTGTGATTTGAGTTTCCTCAATTATTGGAAGGCAAGAGTTAATCCCTGGCCATAGTTGAGGGAAAAGAGGTCACTATTACCCTTTCCTGGTGAGTTCTGAAGCCCAGGGTCCCACATGGTCTCTGCAGGTGTCTGGTGAGGGCTCCTTTCTCAAAGATGATGCCTTTTCAGTGTATCCTTGTGGAAGGGGCAAACTAGCTCCCTGGGGTCTCTTTTATAAAGAAGGCATTAATCTCATCAGTGAGAATGGATTCCTTATGACCTCATCACCTCCCAAAGGTGCACCCCCTAATGCCATCACATTAGGGATTAAGTGTCTACATGTGAAATTTTGGGAGGATACAAACATTGAGACCACATGATTCCTTTTCTGTTAAAGTTCATGGGAAGAGTTGGTGGGGTGCAGTGGCTCATGCCTGTAACCCCAACACTTTGGGAGGCTTAGACAGGTGGATCATGGCATCAGGAGTTCGAGACCTGGCCATCATAGTGAAATCCCATCTCTACTAAAAAATACAAAAATTAGCTGGGCATTATGGTGCTTACCTGTAGTCCCAGCTACTTGGGAGGCTGAGGCAGGGGAATTGCATGAATCTGGGAGCCAGAGGTTGCAGAGAGCTGTGAGATCCCGCCACTGCACTCCAGCCTGGGTGACAGAGAGAGACTTTGTCTCAGGTTAAAAAAAAAAGTTCGTGAGAAGAATGAATATTGCTGGATACTGTTGATATTTTTTATTTGCTTCTGATTTAAAAGAGTATCTATGTTGGTTAAATAAAACACAAAATTTCATTTAGACAGGAGGAATAGATTAAGTGGTCTATAGTATATTATAGTGACAAGAGTTAATCTCAATATATTGTATACTTGAAAATTGCTAAGAGTAGATTTCAAGTGTTCTCAACACAAAAATGATAAGTATGTGGGGTAACGCTATATGTTTAATAGCCAATTTAGGCATTTCACAATGTATACATATAGGAAAACATGTTATACACCATAAGTTTATATAATTTTTACTTGTCAATTAAAAATAAATAAATAAAAAAGTATACAAAAAATTGCTTAGAAATTGTTCCTATGAAAACATGCTCTAACCCAGTGCAAAGAAACTAAGAACATTGAAAAAAAGTTAGATGAAATGCTAACTATAATAACCAGCTTAGAGAAGAATATAAATGACTTGATGGAGCTGAAAAACACAGCATGAGAACTTTGTGAAGCATACATAAGTTACAACAGTCGAATCGATCAAGCAGAAGAAAGGATATCAGAGATTGAAGATCAACTCAATGAAATAAAGTGAGAAGGCAAGATTAGAGAAAAAAGAGTGAAAAGAAATGAACGAAGCCTCCAAGAAATATGGGATTACGTGAAAAGACCTAATCTACATTTGATTGGTGTATCTGAATGTGACGGAGAGAATGAATCCAAGCTGGAAAACACTCTTCAGGATATTATTCAGAATTTCCCCAACCTAGCAAGGCAGGCCAACATTCAAATCCAGCAAATACAGAGAACACCACAAAGATAATCCTCAAGAAGAGCAACCCCAAGGCACATAATCATCAGATTCACCAGAGTTGAAATGAAGGAAAAAATGCTAAGGGCAGCCAGAGAGAAAGGTCAGGTTATCCACAAAGGGAAGCCTACCAGACTAACTGGATCTCTTGGCAGAAACCCTACAAGCCAGAAGGGGGTAGGGGCCAATATTCAACATCCTTAAAGAAAAGAACTTTCAACCCAGAATCTCATATCCAAACAAACTAAGCTTCATAAGTGAAGGAGAAATAAAATCCTTTATGGACAAGCAATTGCTGAGAGATTTGGTCACCACCAGGCCTCCCTTACAAGAGCTCCTGAAGGAAGCACTAGACATGGAAAGAAACAACCAGTACCAGCCACTGCAAAAACATACCAAATGGTAAAAACTATCAACACAGTGAAGAAACTGTGCCAACTAACGGGCAAAACAACCAGCTAGTATCAAAATGGGAGGATCAAATTCACACATAACAATATTAACCTTAAATGTAAATGGGCTAAATGCCCCAATCAAAAGACACAGACTGGGAAATTAGATAAAAAGTCAAGACCCATTACTGCTGTATTCAGGAATCCCATCTCATGTGCAAGACACATAGACTCAAAATAAAGGGACAGAGGAAAATTTACCAAGCAAATGGAGAGCAGAAAAAGAGCAGAGGTTGAAATCCTAGTCTCTGATAAAATAGACTTTAAACCAACAAAGATCAAAAGAGACAAAGAAGGGCATTACATAATGGTAAAGGGATCAATGCAACAAGAAGAGCTAACCATTCTAAATATATATGCACCCAATACAGGAACACCCAGATACATAAAGCAAGTTCTTAATGACCTACAAAGAGACATAGACGCCCACACAATAATAGTGGGAGACTTTAACTCTCCACTGTCAATATTAGACAGATCAATGAGACAGAAAATTAACAAGGATATCCAGGACTTGAACTCATATCTGGACCAAGCAGACCTAATAGACATCTACAGAACTCTCCACCCCAAAGCCACAGAATATACATTCTTCTCAGCACCATGTCATACTTACTCTAAAATTGACCACATAATTGGAAGTAAATCACTCCTCAGCAAATGCAAAAGAATGGAAATCATAACAACCAGTCGCTCAGACCACAGTGCTATCAAATTAGAACTCAGGATTAAGAAACTCACTAAAAACTGTACAACTACATGGAAACTGAACAACCTGTTCCTGAATGACTACTGGATAACTAATGAAATGAAGGCAGAAATAAAGATGTTCTTTGAAAACAATGACAACAAAGACACAACCTACCAGAATATCTGGGACATATTTAAAGCAGTGTCTAGAGGGAAATTTATAGCACTAAATGCCACATGAGAAGCAAGGAAAGATCTAAAATCAACACCCTATCATCACAATTAAAATAACTAGAGGAGCAAGATCAAATTCAAAAGCTAGCAGAGGACAAGAAATAACTAAGATCAGAGCAGAACTGAAGGAGATAGAAACAGAAAAAAACCCTTCAAAAAATCAATAAATCCAGGAGCTGGTTTTTTGAAAAGATCAACAAAATAGATAGACTGCCACCTAGACTAATAAAAAAGAAAAGAGAAAAGAATCGAATAGGTGCAATAAAAAATTATAAAGGGGATACCACCACCGATTCCACAAAATGCAGACTACCACCAGAGATTACTACAAACAACTCTATGCACATAAACCAGTAAATCTAGATGAAATGGATGAATTCCCAGACACTTACACCCTTTCAAGACTAAACCAGGAAGAAGTTAAATCCCTGAATAGACCAATAACAAGGTTTGAAATTGAGGCAGCAATTAATAGCCTACCGACAAAAAAAGTCCAGGTCCAGATGGGTTCACAGCCGAATTCTACCAGATGTACAAAGAGGAGCTGGTACCACTCCTTCTGAAACTATTCCAAACAATACAAAAAGAGGAAATCCTTCCTAACTCATTTTATGAGACCTACATCATCCTGATACCAAAACCTGGCAGAGATACAACTAAAAAAGAAAATTTTAGGCCAATATCCATGATGAACGTCGATTCAAAAATCTTCAATAAAATACTGGCAAACCGAATGTAACAGCACATTGAAAAGCTTATCCATCACAATCAAGTAGGCTTCATCCCAAGGATGCAAGGCTGGTTCAACATATGCAAATCCATAAATGTAATCCATCATATAAACAGAACCAAAGACAAAAACCACACGATTATCTCAATAGATGCAGAGAAGGCCTTTGACAAAATTCAACAGCCCTTTATGCTAAAAAATCT
>PVKP010016640.1:0-47765 GCA_004027715.1 Plecturocebus donacophilus
TTGGATCTCTCTCCGCCCGGTGATGAAGTTTTTCTGTTTCTTGGTTTTCCTTTGGCGGACACTCCTTCTCCACAGAGCCGGACCTTCCCGGGTTCGCTGTGCTTGCTGTGAAACTCTCAGTCCTCAGCGCTTCCAATTGCTGTTTTCCTTGTGGGGATGGGACCAGCCGAGCCCGACCGTCCCGTATACTCCACACCGGGAAGCGCTGCGCTGGGTCGCTGGCAAAACAGCCGCACCGACCAAAAGAGTCGCGCTGGCGACCTGTGTGGCTCCTCTGCCAGGAATCTCCCAGTCTGTGGGCAACAAAAATTCGTTGGAAAGTGCGGTGTCCACTCGTTCTCTGCGCTTTCACTGGGAGCTACATTTCTGAGCTGTTGCTAATCGGCCATCTAGGATCTCTCATTTTTGTTTTTTTTTAGTAGAGATGGGGTTTCTCCATGTTGATCAGGCTGGTCTTGAACTCCCAACCTCAGGCGATCTGCCCTCCTTAGCCTCCCAAAGTGCTGGGATTACAGGCATGAACCACCATGCCCAGCCCCTCCCTGCTTTTAGAAATAGTTGATCTGTCAGTTCAGGGCTCAGGGAAGAAATGAACTCAAAGAACAGATACCATGAGACTCTCAGGCTCTGAGGAGTCAAGAGCTCACAAGCTACAGTGGCAGAAAAAAAGAGAAATTGTGAGGCTTCAGGTGTCCGTCACTCCCCAGATTACACTTTAACAAGGTCTTCTAGAAATAATTTGATATAAATGCCTTCTATTAATTAATTAGGCAAACACTCATGAATACCTTTCATGCAGCTATCAAGCAGCTTCTAATCTAGTTAGAGAAATACAGAGAAGCAAACAAATTCAACAGATACATCTTTATTGTCTGTCTCAGGAGAGTCAACTTTATTGGTGGGATTTTCACACCAGGTAAGTGAGACGATGGCTCTGGTGGGACCTTGGAGTGTTCCTCAAAATACTCAATGAGGTTGTTACCGATCTCAAACAATGGCACTGGCTAGCCCCATTTTTTAATCCCGCACAGCAAATCCAGCTGGTTGGGCTGTAGAGCGGTTTGTGATTTATTTTGTCAGTTCCTTCAGACTCACTGAGAATCAATGGTAGACATTTGCTGAGGCAGGTTAGTTTTTGATAAATGTGGGTTGATTTGAATTGTTTATCTAATGGCTTCATGCCAGGTAGATGGCAAAATATTTAATAGAATCCTTCATATGTTAAAAGAGCACAAGAAGTATGTGCTCATTGAGCTGTAAGTTTTTTCGGCAAAGATGGATGTGTGTGAATCCATCCGTAGCTGAGTCTACTCTTGCTTTTGCAAAGAAACTGGCCATATTAGGAGAGAAGTTGGTAGCTGAGAATAGACAACCTAATCCTTTAACAAAGGTGATGCCTGTGAGTCTAATTTCTGAATAGGGTCTAAAAATAGAAGACCAGAATGCGAATATTATAAGCATTTACAATCTGGGGTCCTATGAAATGTTTAGTTAAAATTGTTTATGGCTTAATGCCCCTAGGCAGTTTGTTATTTTGTACTCCTCTTTTGGAAAAAAGAAGCAAATTTAAGAAAAATCTATTATTAAAGGATTAAGTGTAAGAAGGCCAACCTCCCACACTTTCTACAAGTACGGTTTGGGGCAAAAAAAAAAAAAAACACCAAAAACTTGTTTCTGATGGTGTCCCTCAGGTACCAAACTTCAGAATCATTAGAGAAGGATTCAATTGTTTAAAGAAAGGTGGCGTTTCCTCACAGAAAAGGGAGCAGTATATTTTAGAATTATTACCAACTACAAGGGTTCAAATGGAAATATCAGCCACATCTAGTTAGAATATTTAATTGACTCTCTTTTTTTAAAATGCCATTATTTTATTGCAATGTGTTTCAAATGGACAGGAGAGAGCGAGTGAACAATACTGCTGCGACTTGGCTCTTCAATCTTACCAGTGTCTGAGGACCAAGAACATACAAGATGCTGTTGAGGGGGGTTACATTTATTTGAGTTACTTAATTTCAGAGGAAAGAACTTGGGCTCTGGAGCAAGGGTGTCCCAAGTTTGAATGCTGGTTCCTGTTTGTCAGCTGTATGCCCTTAAGGAAGCTCTTTTTCCTCTCTGAGCCATAGTTCAGGGCTTAGTTCAGTATTCTTGTGTGTAAAATGAGAACTGTGCCCCAGACTTGGCAAGGCTGTTATGAGGCTTAAATGAGATGATATGTACAAAGCACCAGCCCATGTCTGCCATAATAAATGCTCAATGATGGGTGGTCTCTCTTGCAATTGTCTTAAGTGTGAACAGACATACCTCACAAAATCTGGCAAACAATGTTTTCTTTGTTTCAATTGACTCTTACCCACTTAGTGGTCACAGATTTCACGGCTAGATGCTCTAGGGAGGTTGAGGAAACCCTGCTTTACAGGAGTTTCCATTTTTAATAAAAGAAAGGACAAGCAGTGATGAAAATGTCTAAACCTCAAATAGTGTGAAGATGTGCATCACTCCCATGCGCTGATTTCATTTTTTCTGATTTAACCACTCTGTTAGTTTGTATTATTACCCCTTTGTGGGCTATCTTTTTTTTTTCCAATCTGTGTTGGCAACTTCTGTGTGAATGTGATAGACCTACAGAGATGCTCATCACAAACCCTGTTTTCTGGCCTGTTTGAAAAGTGAGTTGAACTGTGACCCACTTCCTCTGGTTTATAACAAGACTTTGTAACTATAAAAGCCACTTACTTGATAAAGAGCCCATGACCCACTATTAGAAACATTATCAGCAACACCATAGAGGTGATTTTTGATACAATAGATGTTGAAGTTTTGAATTATTTTTTAAAAAATTTAAATTCATTGTAAAATGGATTCATAATGGATATAATTGCCATAGTGCAAACCATATCTTCTAGGAAATTAAGAAATTTGAGAGTCGGAATTGGAAGAGAAATACCCTAATACTCTATTGTAACTATAAGGAAAAATATCTATTATTCTTTTTTCTCCAATGTACTAAAACTATATAACTGTTTTGGAAAGGTTAAAGTTAAGGGTATAGATATTTTAAGTATTGTTCGTATGTTTGTCTCCTCCAAATAAGTAAATTTTAAAGGCAGTAACTTTTTAAATTTATTTCAGATCGACATTGTCTAACACTGTGCTTGGTACAGAAAAACTGGTAAGTAACTGTCTTTGCATTATTGGAGATGGTGCAATGTACATTGTGTTTTTACGGAAAAGTATTGTTTTCAACCCCTAGAGACATTTGTGAGATGGTCATAGTGAGAGGCATGTGTAAGTAGGGAGTGGAGGGAGAGGGTTCTGCCTACCCAGAGATGCTAAACGTCCTGCAAATATGGAGGACAGTCCTGTTCAGTATCCTCGTTTGCTAACGTGAAGAGTCTCCAGGATGCTCCGGCTCTCTGATGCCGCTGACAATTCTATTCGGGCTCATTAAAAATGTCTGGAAACTGTTGTTGATGCCTATGGCATTAAAAATAGATTCAGTTATATTAGAAAGCTGCTTTTTGCAATACCTGTTAAAATTCTTAAGCAATAAATGCACTTTGATCTAGTCATTCCATATCTAAAAATTTATCCTAAAAAAACAGAGTAATTATGATGAAATATGTATATTATTTCTTGGTAAAAGACTATGGTAACCAACTTGTCCTGACTTGCTGTGGACTTTCTCCTTTTAGCACTGTGATTTCCTGCTGTGCTGGGCAGGTTCAGGCCACCCTGCTGCTGACCACCATACAGCAAAATCCTCCCTTTTGGTGAGTGAATGTTTTGAGATGCTGCTTGGAAATATGAAAATAGTCCTCAAATCAACTCCTAAGGGTTTAGATAACTTCAAGACTTTGCTTTTCAGAATAGATAAAATAAGTTAGGGATGGAGACAAATTCTCTGGGGAATTAGAGGTTAGGGGAGGCTAAATGAAAGATGAATTTAAAGAAAGAAGTAGATCCAGAGATTTATGACCAAGGCAGAAAGTTGACTGATACGAAGTTTCTTTCTTGAGAGGGAGTCACTCTGTCACCCAGGCTGAAGTGCATTGGTGCTATCTTGGCTCACTGCAACCTCTGCCTTCTAGGTTCAAGCGATTTTCCTGCCGCAGCCACCTGAGTAGCTGGGATTACAGCCATGTGCCACCACACCCAACTAATTTTTGTATTTTTAGTAGGGATGGGGTTTCACCTTCTTGGTCACGTTGGTTTTGAGCTTCTGACCTCAAGTGATCTGCCCATCACAGCATCCCAAAGTGTTGGGATTACAGGCGTGAGACACCATGCCTGGCCTTAAAGTTTCTTTTTCTTATTCCCATAGTATCTTCTGGCTGATATTTAAAATTTGATGGATTAAACAGATGTTTAGATACAGAAAAAGAGTGAATAAGTCAACAGGAAAATAAAGCTCAGCTCCACCCTACCACCCTCCCCCACCAAATTCTAACCTATAGTATAGGGAGAAAAACAGTTAGAAAATACCAAAAAGAGAGAGATTTGCAACACATATGATCGATCTTAGATTTGCATTCAGAATTTAAAAAGAAAGAAAAAGGCCCACTATAAATTGGTAAGGAGTCAAACAAAATGATGGAAATACAAGCAAAAAAATGAAAGGGGAAATCATATGATAAGAAATATTGATGATAAGAAAACACAGAAGAAATTCAACTTTACCAGGAAAATGGAAACACAAAGTAAAGCCATTTTTATATTGAGGTACCATTTTATACCCTAATTTTTTTAATTTAAAAAAATGAGTCTTTTTTTTTTTAATACAACATCAAGACTTGGCAAGGATAGAGATCAATGGGAACTTATATTCTAATGGTGGAAGTATTGGTTTGTTCAGCCACTGTGGAGAGCAGTTTAAAGTATTTACCACATGATATAATATGACCCAGCAAATCCTCTTCTAGGTATATTTCCAAGGATAGTCTTGCACATGGCATAAAGAGATAGGTATAAGGATTTGTATTGCAACATTGTTTTTAATAGTGGAAAAATTCGGAAGCAATGACTTGTTTATGATTAAGTTAAAACCCTTATGATGATGTTTTGCTCCATCAGAGAGACATTGACTCGTGAAACTTCTCTTGTTTTCTTCTCCAGAAGAAGAGTAAATTATTTGTGAATTTGATATAAGGAAATGAACCTGCATGGCTTGACTTCTTCCTCTCTTTTTCTTATGAGAGTGGCTCCACGCCTGAAGGTGCAGTGCTCTGCTTCTTTCCAGAAGTTGTATAGGGGCTAGTCCTGCCCTGTCGGTGTGTGGAGGACTGCGCTAGGCGACCTCAGCCTGTGTCTTAGGTTCTAGGGTTCAGAATTAGGAAGCCCATTTGCCCACACATGTAAGTCGTACTTTTCAGTTCAGTTTCACCAGTAGAACTGTCTGTCTACCATCTTCCTTTGTCTCATTTCTTCAGTGGGTTAGTATAGATGTATGCTATTTATTGGGCCTCTTGAGTTCCAAGATTGAGAAATAAGCAAGAAATATACTTTGTGAAAGTAAAGAACATATGGAATAAAGAGGCTTTCAGTGTGGGCAGGGTGGGTAAGTCTATGCTTTGATGATATATATTATGCTAGGCTATGGCCGGGGATGGATTTTTACCTTACCAAGTTTCTTAATGTAGCTTTGCCCACATGATTGTGACTGATTTTAGAAAGGCAGGA
The DNA here is from genome assembly GCA_004027715.1 of Plecturocebus donacophilus. NCBI lineage: Eukaryota > Metazoa > Chordata > Mammalia > Primates > Pitheciidae > Plecturocebus > Plecturocebus donacophilus. The sequence continues at coordinate 5,680 of PVKP010016640.1, forward strand.
CTGCACAGAAGGTCTTAAACATACATCATCTGGTCCTGCCCTCCCTTCTTTTAGCAAAAGCAACTGCTCAGCAAGTTTCAGCAAAGATATTGGCCAAGGTGACTTCTTAATCAAATGATGGGGCCTTCAAAATGCAGATTGCTCCATCTTGACTTGATCCTACACCTGGATGAAATATTGGAGGTCAGGCTAAGGCGGGGTTAAATCTTTAAGCCAATGTTGATAGAAAATCTCTGGTTGATTTTAAGCTGCAAGGCATTACCGAATTCCACATAAATTATTGAACACTAGCAGAAGTTCCAGTTTTAAACTTTTAGAAGTAGTCCTATATATGTAGCCCTAGATTGCTGTCTCAAATTCCTTCAAGAAAAATGAATAAAATGTTGAGAACTTGAGAAAAACTAATCTTGGATATCTTGTCTATATGGCTTGTCATGGGTGAAAGGGTCACCCAGTTGTGTGTGAAGGCCAGCTTGCATGAGCTCATACAAGCAGATTGCTTAATCTTCAGTAATTTTGTCGTGGTTGATGATATGTTGGTAGCTTGAAATTGTCCATGCAGATAATTTTTACACTACTGGAATCAGTAAACCCTACAAATCAGGATTCTTCTCTCTGCCAGACAGTTATTAAACATTTTTCATCATGTTTTCATATTGGCTTTGAGCTTAAAAATAACGTAAGTTCATACCAGAATTGAAACCCAATCTGTGGTGGATGTAATTACTTTTAAACCAAAGAAGGATCGAGGAACCAAGAAAGAGAGGCCATTTTGAGGGAATTTAAAGAACTGAAGGAAATTATTTCTGACCAAAGAGGAAGACAACCACAGAATTTCATGCTGAGAATAGATGTCTTTATTAGTTTGGTTTGGTTAGGAATTCAAGGGTAATTGGAGAGGCTTGAGACAATGGCATAATAGTAAAACACACACAGAGACACACACATGCAAACTGAAAGGCAGGCTGACTTAGCTAGAAGAGGAGAAATTCCTTTAGGAAATTTCTCCTTTTCACACACACACACATGCACACGCGCACACACGCACACGCACACACACACACACACACACAAGAATAGGCAGTTCTCTGAGGAGAATTTGAGTTATTGTACTTTGTTATGGCCCTAGGGGCACAATTTTAGAAAACAACTATAGCTTCATTTCAGGAATCTGCTGAGGGCAAATTCTCTGGATGAGGGAATTTAGAGAGGGAATTTAGGGAATATAGGAGGCCAATACGACAGGCTTAAGCAATTCTACAGCAAGCAACACTAGAAAACCTATGAGGGCACTGGGATAGATGTGTCTGCTCACAAGAGTGAGCAGTGAGCAGCTCTTTCATTAGGCAGAGGCCACCCTCCAAGCAGCACTAGAATGGCAGAAACATGGGGCTCAAAGATGAAGTAAAAACTAAGAGCATTTGAATATTCTGGGCAGGAAAGAAGGCATCTCAAATCAGATTCATAGGCTACCACCATTAAAATTTCCAGATATTGCAATAAGACTGCAATATCTTAAATGCCACAGTCTGAGAGACAAAACAGTAAGCATAAATAAATTTTCCCAACCAAGCTTCCCACCCCTACATACTCAAAAATGGCGAATGCATAGACCTACATTAACCATTTGCTAGGAGATCTTTCCCATTTGATTTTAAATTCACAGTTTGTAGACACTAAACATGTGGCATAGATTTATTAGCATTCTGATGAAATAGAAACCAAGATTTTCTCTCTATTTTATTAACCTCAGGTATCACTGGAGTTTGCAATGATGCTTGATACTAAAAATAGTCAGTTTGAGAAACATAATTTTGCCTGAGATAAATAATTTAGTAGATACTATTTCTTCTTATATCTTTTAGGTACGAAACAGGTGCTGGGATAATATTTTATGTCCTATTAATCTTGCAGACCATTTAGTAAGTGAGACATGTTATTAAAATTATGCATATTTTGAGACCTCGAAACCACTAAATTAGTTCTAAGAGTGCAGCCCGAGATGTAACTTCTGTGCCGCTAAGAACCCCTTTAGCTGATAGACTAAGTAGAATAAGAAATTAGACAGGCTGCCCTTTAAACTCCCCTTTCTCATTTATTTCGACTTCAAGTCACAATGGCAACATAATTTGACTTTTGACAGTGATATCTTTAATCTTTGAATATTAATTTCTCATGAGCAATTTGTAATGGGAAACAGATAAAGAGTGAATTTCAGCATTGATATGGAGTGGCCTTGGAGCTAACGTAACTAACGTACCACTCTGACCTGTTTAGAACCTTTTGAGAGTTTACTTAACACTTGACTTTGGAGGGTGCTCTCTACATTAGCAGTGCTTCTAAGAAGAAGCCAAACGAGTAATGGTTGATATTAGGAAGGAGGCCTTGTAAACATAGGAACAGGGCTACCCTAATAGAATGATCTTCTTTTCCCTTTTTGATCATACATTTACTGGTTAAACCCAGTAGTTTAAGATAAAAACTGAAAATTGTCAGGAAGAACATTTTTTTTTTCTGCTCCAGATGCTTTATTTCCATCTACCCTCATTCACTCCTCCCCGATGAGGAGAGAATTACCTGACTATTGATTTAGAGTGTGGAACTGGGCATGCATATCTGGGAACTGACACTGCTCCCAATTGCTCTCAAGACTATCGGCTGTATTAATCTGTCATGAAAATCTTTTCTCCATGAGTGAAGCTTGTATTGGTCTAGTACTGACTGTGAGTAAGTCAGCCTAATTATGGAGTTCAATATTATGAAACCCACTTCTCTGCCATACGTAAGTTACATTCCCTGATACTAGCCTTGTAGGTTATAACAGTAATGTTTGGGCTCTTCATCTGTGAATTCCAGCTTCATTTGAGAGGGAAATACTCCACACTCTTGATGTTGTCTTTTAAGTGGAACTATCTGCATTTGTATAACCTTCCTGCCCTCTCTATATCCCCTTCACTTACCACTTGGAGCGGTAAAATGACTTACCTTATGGGTGGTTTTGAAAAAAGAAACCAGGCATGTCTTCATCTCTTCTTCCATTTTGGAAGAGGTCTGACAATTACTCTTGGCCATGCCATGAAGTTAGTGGTAAAGCCTCTCCTCTTGTATAGGAAAGATCTGCCCCAACTTACACTGTGTATTTATATATTATATTAGAATATTCTATTGTGTTGCAGAAGATAAGAAATACAAATGGAATTGATGAAACTCATTTAATATGTTTAATTATATATGTTAGTAACCTGTAAGATGACAGACATGGATAAAGTAATTAGAGCATATGAATGCTAAACACAGATAAAAAGGAAAGAAGCATCAAGAGGATCTAAATATTTATAATTCATTAAATAGAGATGAGGCACTGAAACATCTGATATTGATGATCTGCATGAAGCAGCAGTCAGTACTCATGAGGTCTTAAACCAGCAGCCCGTTGGCAACACCCATTCTGGCTCTACAAGTTCTCTGCCCAGGAAAAGCAATTAAAAGTTTATAGTTGCTTGTCAGGTTAATTGCCCTTGGATCTCTTCAATAAAGCAAGAATATATGTTGGCTCAGTCATCTTTTATCTGAAGACCCCCTTGCCTCAAAATTCAACTCTGGTCCTCACAACCCCATCATCAGGAGGAAAGACTGATGCTACAGAGACACAGGATTCAGCTTGCATGGTCCCTTTCTCTTGCTTGTATCCTATCTTAGCTCTATTAACTTATGCCATATCTTTCCCTTTTCTTCTCACTATGTTTTATATTGATTTAATAAGTCATGTGATTTGAGCATCTTAACTTGGCCAGGAAGTCTTTCTATTCTGTGACCTCTGGAATAGCTTGTCTTGTGGTGTAAAATGTCATTTCCCACATGCTAAGACTGATTCTGTATTGATTCAACACTACAAGAGAAGATGGATTTACTAGAATTTTGTATCTCATCTACCAGTAGATGATCAGATAAATTATGATTTATCCATAGAATGAGCTCAATACAATTATTAAAATGAGTAAAATTTATTTAATGTAACAGTAGGAATAAATGCAAAAAATGCAATAGCAAATGTAAAAAATTTGATTACTAAAAAATACACACAATGCAATCCATTTATATAAATGTTAAAAACCTACAAGTTTCTAATTGTGGCTTAGAATCTCGACCACCCTTCTCTTTTCAGTGAGAGAAGAGCCCATTGCCCAAGATTCAGCAGTGTACATGGTCTTACTGGCAGACATTATCCAGCCTCCCTGGAAGTTAGGTACAGCCATGAGTCAAATTCTGCCCCATATGATGTGAACAGAATTATGTGTACAAATTCAATGTTATATCCATAAGTGTGAAAGGAACTGCACATCCACTCCTCCCTCTCTTCTCTCTTTCCAATGACTAGAATGCAAGAATGCCAACTTCAACTATGAGGACACCCAAGGTCATGATGAAGAAACAAGAGAGGAAACATAGTTCCTGGCTAACCATATGGATAAAGATATCTGGCCTGAATTGCTAGCCTATCACTGGACTCCATGAGCCATGGAATTTTTGAGCCATTATATTTTGGAATTTCTTTTGTTATAAAAGCTTAGTATGCATCCTAAATAATATAATGCAAGATGATAAATTTATTTTAGATTCATATGCAATAAAATAAGTAGTTATGGGATGATGCACACCAGTTAGAGGATCATGGTTCACTCTGTGGAAGGAGAGTAAAAGGGAGGGGGTAGTGCAAATGTAGGTGATCTACAACTAGTAAGATGACTGCACAAAGTCGTAAAAATCCACTCATTATTTTTGCCTTGCTCATTCACTACATGTCACTTTCTTCCTCAAGGTCACAAGATGTTTGCTGGAATCCAGCCATCACATTCATATTCCAAGCAGAAAGCAATAAAATGAAGGAGAGAAAAAAAAATTCATGCCAAATTAAGGTCACTTAAAGAGATTTTATGTAAATCTCACCCCAGAACATCTGCTTACATCTCTCTGTACTCATGCCCTCTTTATTTTGTGCTCCATGTTATAGTTAAAGCTACCCAGTGTTTTATGCACCAATAATGTCTCAAGCCTCAATATTCAGTTCAGACCTTAAACTGGCATATGAGATCCTTCATGATCCAGCTATTATCCCTCCAGCTCCATCTCCTATCCCTCCCTACTTGCAGGCAATGTTCCAGACAGATCAAACGCTTTTAGTTCTTGAAAATTGCTGTACCCTCTCTTGTTCCTTTGCCTTGGCAACTACATCTTCTATTTGGAACATTCTTTCTTCACTTAACTCCTTTATTCATTTAAGACTAGCTGCCATATGCCTTTTGGACACTAAAATGTATTCTTGGCACCTGGTCTGGAACAGATATGCTACAAATAAACTTTGAAGGCATTTTACATACATCTATAATATATAACATTCATCATATGTATTTAAATTATTTGTCTATTTTCTCTACTAGATATTCAGCTTCTTAAATGGAGAAATTTTCTTGTATTTCTGGTGCTTGGCATGCATGAGTTGTCTAATAAATAGGGTTAAGTATATGATTTGCCATCTAGACCAGGTTGCTAATAATCATTCCGTTGGCACAACAGGTGTAAGATGGGCAAACTGGGACATATTATCTTCTTATCAATAAATGTTTGGCTAATACATTATCAAAATACATACACCATTGTATTAGAATTTAAAAAATCTGGCTCTGTTATTTGACTTTCACTTTCTTAGTAACTTCAGCACCAAGCATGGCTCATGGCACACCGTTTAAGTGCGTCACAAGTGTTGAATAAGTCAGTAGGTATGTGCTACGACCACTTACAGCCTGTGCAACTTCATGTGGGACGCAGAATTCACCCTTTATGTACTCGATAGAATTTGTAGAGATTAAGATTGATACGTCAAATAAGAAAAAGAGCACTTTTCCTTGAGAATACCAGAAAATATTTTCACAGAAGAGGTAGTCTGAACCACGGTTATTTTCTACCATTAACTTTTACTCATATGTGATTGTTTTTCCTGAGGAGATTCTTTGCCTCTTGTCAACTTAAACCTTGTGAAATCCTGTAATCTTCGAAGTACATCATAAATAATTTATCTCCCAAAACTTCTTCATGTGTTGGTGTATCAGAGAATACGGTTAATGTGGGGAGCATTGTTGAGATACTGTCTACACCAGAAGACATGAAATTTGGAACATCTTTGAAGAGGAGGTCAGAAATACCAAAATTACTTCATTCCTGCACATTGCTTGGCTAAAAATTCAGCTCAGTCAGTTCACTTTCAAGAGAATATTTCTTAGCTCTCCTTCCTTTTATGTCCCTGTGTTGTTGTTATACTAGCCACATCTAGGAAGAGTTTTCTTCCCTCTTGTGTAGGAGTCTTTTGCCTGCAGGCCCATTTGTGTTAAAATTAAGAAACACTTTGATGGAGTGATGAAAAGCAAATGCTTAGATGATTCGCAGAGTTCTTTGCTTAAGTGCTGAATTTAAAACAATCACTTCCAGACACACTCATTATCTACTAGCTGTTCCAAGTTTCCAAAGCACAATTAAATTTAGTTAAAAATTATGAACTTGTTGGTACATATTTATTTCTATACACATACAAGGCAAAAGTGTTAACATTTAATCATGGTCCAAGGAATGCAGGGCTTTGGCGACTCGGTTTTTGAGATGTTTAGGTATGTGGATAGAAGGATGGTGAGCTTACTCCTGGTACATCATTTCAAGTTTCCATCTACTTGGTCAACAATAACTCAATTGGAGAAGTTTCAATGCACATTTGTCAACCAAAATGAATTTGTAGCACCTACTTCTTTTCAGGAGGCTTCAAAACCAGTCAGAGACTGGCCGGGTGCGGTGGCTCACATCTGTAATCCCAGCACTTTGGGAGGCCAAGGTGGGTGGATCACCTGAGGTCAGGAGTTCAAGACCAGCCTGGCCAACATGATGAAATCCTGTCTCTACTGAAAATACAAAACATTAGGCAGGTATGATGGGGGATGCCTGTAATCCCAGCTACTCCGTAGGCTGAGCCTGAGGCAAGAGAATCGCTTGAACCTGGGAGGCAGAGGTTGCAGTGAACAGAGATTGCACCATTGCACTCCAGCCTGGGCAACAAAAGCAAAACTTCATCTCAAAAAAAAAAAAAGTCAGTAACTACAACAAATCACTACTAAAATTCTCTAGGAAGACTAAATCATAACGTTCCCAGTTTTTAAGCATAGTGGTTGCAGCTTGTCTTTGCACGAAGAACCAAATTCTTCTGGATAACACCAAAGGAATTTGAGCTAATTATTTCCCACTGCATATTCACAACCAAAGAAAATTAGACCTAAGAGGGGCTATATGTTAGAAAGAGACTTAGATCTATCACTAAACAGAAAACCTTGAATAATTAATTTACTTCTCCTTTTCATGGCCTTGTTCTCCTCAGTGATAAACCTAAAGAAAGTGATCTACAATTTTAATTGCAAATATGAGTCTATGAATTCAAGGCACGAAAAATCAAGAGACAAGTACATCTTTTGACCACTAGTCGTCCTTCTTGTGTAGAAAATGAGGGTACGTCTTGTTATTCTTGAGGAGATAATGAGGTGCTCTTAGTTTAGTTGTTGATATGTCAAAAATAGAAGACATTATGCCTTCAAAATGCTTGGTCTTCGTTTTCCTATTATCATAATATTTATTCTGGGCATTCTTTGTATAGAGATCCAGAGCTCTGTATTACAAAGGTGACATTTTGGGATAAGCTAGTGATGGAATTGCAACATATGAAGGCATTAACTGTTTTCCTAAGAGGAGGGAGCTTCCGTTAGGATCCACCTGATGGCCATGGATCCTAGGTAGGCATTTGACATATGGGAGTCTACAATTTTCAGAGGAGTTCCAAAAACCCTGCATTTACTTGGGAAGGCATGTGTCCACATTTTGGGGCATAAGGGCAGGAGGAAACTGCAAAAAGAAAGGGCTAGACATCTACTTGTCTGTTTAGCTCCCTACAGGGGTAGGGGCTCACTCTTGCGTTTATGGCACTGCAAATGTTAACACCCCAAATTGACTTCTGGAACAAGTGAATGACAGACACATCAAATAAGGGGCTTTATCTCAATGTATATTTTCAAATACAAAGGATTCCTCAATTCTTAGCAGCAAAAATAACTGGTGTTTTTCTGAAGCAGTTTGAAACCCAAAGCATTTCAAATTCACATAAAAGCACAACTTAAATGTACCACATGTACGCTTGGATTAAAAGAATGGCATTGGATGGGAATGTGTGTTCTCTAAAGTTTATGGCTGAAATATTGAAAGTATGTGGAAATCCATTTTTATCACTTTAATTCTTGGAACATCCAAGTTAAAATAGAGTCAAATTGGCAGGTAGCCTTTTTTATGTCATATTAGCTTATAGTAATGGTTATATTACTGTAGTTATGTAATATTTGTAGTATATATATAGCATAATATATATATTATACATAGTACATATATGGTATTAGTTATGTATATAGTACATAAAACTACATTTATACTATATATAATTCTATAAATGCTATAATATATAGTATATATAATATACTCTATTATATTAATAGTATGACATTTTTTATACATAAAACTATTAATATATACTACTATATAACTATAATATAAATCTATACTATATATCTATATAATATAAATATTGCTAGTATAATATATACATTTGCTATTATATAACACATTATACATCATTATATATTATATTACTGCAATATTGTAATAGTTATAGTAATAATAGTATTTATTGGGTTTACTTTGCACTGAGCACTATGATTAATGTTTTACTAAGTTTTCCTATTTAATATTCATGTGAGCCTATGAGGTATAATTATTATTTCCATTTTGCCCATGATGAACCCAAGGACTAGGGAGGAGCCAAAGAATACATAACTACCATGGAGCAGAGCTAGTATTTGAATTCATACCCAAACTCCAACTATTGCAATCCACTGCTAAAGACTTATCAACTACTATAAAGATGGAAGAAAAATTTTTAAATGAATCCATATTATTTCTTGTTAGCTTTTAATTGACTAGATAGTTGTATTGACTAGAGATTTTAGTTTAAAAATCATATTGGCTGAGACTGGATTCTTGTTAGAAAATATCATTTGTGAAAATTGGGCTAAATTGTGAAATTCAAATACACTATTTTTCGGAGCATGTACTTAAGGTAACTTTTACTCATGCAAGCTAACAATTACTCTTAGTAGTTCAGAAGCACTGGTGTCAGGAATGACGAGAAATCTGGTTTTATCATCTAATCCTTTAAAGATCTCCGCTGGGTGGTGGAAGGAGAGGACGGAGAATCTGGTTTGTTAGCCTTTTCTGTTTGGTTGATTGTCTATTTGTGAACTCAAATTATTTGAGAAAATGTTTTAGTTCCTCTGGGAGGGAGAAGAACTTACAATACCTGGACTAGAGTTTTTCTGTGTTCTGTTTTTTCTTTTGACCCATGGCTGAGGTTGTAGAATGAGAGCTGTAAGCTCTCTGTGTGTCTGTGTGACTGTATTTGAGAAAAGTCTTTACCTCTTTTGACAGATTCTATTTTTCAAAAAATGGCCACTACCATATCTATCTTCTAACATGTTATTACAACGTAACTTTGACATTCTTAACATTGAAAGGAAGATCTATATTCTATACTTTTAAATTGGAGCAGATTTTGCACTCAGGTATAAGTGGCACTGTGGAATTTCTGAAGCTAGGTCATAAAAGACAATGCAATTGTTCTTATGCTAGAGACGAACTACTGTGCTGTGGGGAAGCCCCAGCCACTCACGTAGACAGACCTGCATGGAGACAAACCAAAGGCCCAGCTCTCTGCCCTCATCAATGTCACAGCCAACAGCCACAACCAACACTGACTTTTCAGCCATGTGAGCAAGATCTCTTAGAAGTGGATCCTCCATACCCCAGTTAGGCCATCCCAAATGACAATGCATGGAGCCTTCCCTGCCAAACTCTATGCAAACTGCAGATTTATAATACAAATAAATGATAGTAGATGTCTCTAGCTACTAAAACCGGAGCCCATTTTGTCATGTGAATGTGAAATATTTTTTATTTGCTAGAGGACAGTAATACATTAAGGCAGAGTTTTTCAGTTTAGGAACTCTGTTCTGATTGGTTGATAGAGATTCATGAATACATATATATGATACACCTCAAGTCTCCGTGTTTTATATTCTTACATTTTACAATTTAATTAATACTCTAAGTTCAAATAATTAAGGTGACTCTTTGGACCAAAGCTGGTTTAATAATTTAAAAAAAACAGCTATGTGTCTTTTTCCTGGCTTTAGCAACATAGAGCATAATACCAGCCTACATTGTGTTCTATATAACATTTGGGGTTTTTGTTTATTTGTTTGAGTCAACATTATCAATGATTTTATTTATGGCCTTTCAGATTTCTAAGTTCTTGGGTACATTGGCAGGATGTGCGGGTTTACATAGGTAAACATGTGCCATGGTGATTTGCTGCACCTATCAGTCAACCACCTAGGCAGTTAGCCCAGCATGCATTAGCTATTTTTCCTGATGCTCTCCCTCTCCCCATGCCTACCCTCACAGGCCCTAGTGTGTGTTGTTCCCTTCCCTGTGTCTAACATTGGGGTTTCAAAAATTTATAATCTGAACTCTTTAACATTCTTAAACTATTTTACCAATCAAATAAGCCAACATTATTTCTACACAGTGTTTAAAATCAAGTAAAATGTAAAATTATGTGTTCAACTAAATTGAATCATTTTTTAACAAATGTTTTTATATAAATAATAGTTGGGTTCTGTAGCACATCAGCTTAAACATAATTTCTTTTTTTTTTTTTTTGAGATGAAGTCTTGCTCTGTCACCAGGCTGGAGTGCAGTGGTGCAATCTCAGCTGACTGCGACCTCTGCCTCCTGATTCAAGTGATTCTTCCACCTCAGCCTCCCGAGTAGCTGGGACTACAAGAGCGCACCAACATGCCCAGCTAATTTTTTTGTATTTTTAGTAGAAACGGGGTTTCAGCATGTTGGCCAGTATGGTCTCCATCTCTTGATCTTGTGATCCGCCCACCTCAGCCTCCCAAAGTGCTAGGATTACAGGCGTGAGCCACCATGCTGGGCCCAAACATAATTTTTAAAATATATAATTAATTTTAAATTATTAAACTGAAATTAATTAATGTTGTAAAGCATGATAGAATACTAAAACATTGGTCACCAAACATTGTTTACATGTATGGTACATACATGTATAGTACATATGTTTGTACATACATGTACTATACATGTACTATCTCAACAGAGATTCTTACTCTTCTGTATTCATAAGCTCTACTGGTATGCGTGCTAACATGCTTGTGTATGACACACAGTTATCAATTCTTTCCTATCTCCCAGTTCGCTCTGTGAAAAAGTAGTCAGTCAATCTAAAAACCTAAAAATTACAATTAAGGGGCAATCGAGATTACGTTATGAAAAATATTGACAAAGAAGCTTGACTGAATACCAAGGTAATGGTTGTGCTTTTGTTTATCAAGGGTAAAAGAGTGTAGTTTTGACCAGAGGAAAGTGTCAGCTTGTTAGAAATATGAAAGAGGATAATGAGAGATGAACTTTGTGTGGATGTGGAAAGTTGTAGAAAACTTCTTACTATATCTGAAAATAATGAACCTGAAAGAGAAGTCATAAAATATGTTAAAATTTATTTAGTTTTGAGGAACTTACTCAAAAGATAATTGAAAAAAAAAAAGATACTTAAGGATCCTTTACTGCTAACTATTATATTTATACAACACCAGACTTGGTTTTCTCTTTTTCAAAATGGTGACTGTGTCTTGGCATATTCTGCTCTTTACAAACATAATACAAGTTTATCCTTTATTTTTTGTACATTTCACTAGAGAACAGATATTCTATGTAAAACTATTATTTAAATAAAACAGAAAAAATTCCTTACTTAAAAAAGTTATTTCCTTACAATTGTATATTTAACAAAATGTATTGTTTTTCTGATTAATAAATAGCCAAAGTTCCACGATTTATTCTTTTCGGGTATCCATGATCTTATTTTAATAAAATGACCACATCTATTTTGAGAACTTTTTTGTTTTTGCCTTCCAAGATCAAACCCTAAACTTAGGGGAAGGAAAAATAAATATATCTTTTATACTTAAAATGATTTCAGATTTCCCAAAGAATCTAAGAGGAATCACAAAATTTTTTATAGATGCCAGAAATGATTAGGTATATTTAATATGTTTGATATTTCTTAAATAGCTCAACACCACAGTAAGAGCTGTCTTACTGGGATGACTACCATAATTGTCCTGCAGGGAAAAATCATCAAAACGTAAGAGAAGCTCACCCTTCCCTAGGTCACTTTCTGGCAGCCCAGGAATGTCAACAGATTATAGGGATCTTAAAAAGAAAGAAATTTGACCACAATGACAGGTACTGCAGTGAAACTCATGTAGGTAAATTTGTTGGGCTTTGTTTGGCAGGCTCAGGATGAAAGAGCAAATAACATAGACGTTTTTGAAAGTGCAACTGTAGATTCCTTATACAAATTTCCACATGAAAGTTAATTATCTGGCATTAGTTGTTTCTTAACACTGTATGGCTCTATGCACTCAAGTAAGTGAACACTTAGTGTTGTATATATGTAAATGAAATGGCCAGAACAGAATATGTAATCACTGGGTGTGTGTGTATTCATGAGAAATAAAAAAAAAATATTTGGAGATTATTTATGATCATAAGAGTGTATATTAAGAAAACATTTTCACAAACTTGGGAGGCCAGCATGTGTTTTCAATGTTTTATCTTGTATGGAAACACTGTTTAATAGGCCTAGTAAGGATTATTTACCCATTTAACGGAATGTAGCTTTGTTGGACTTGGTCTTTACTCTTGATTATAGGTCTAAATTCTGTTAGCTTACATGCTCACTTAATAAATTAAAACAAACACATAATTTGTCTTCTAAACCAGGATGCTATTAAACATTACACCTGGACAACAGTGTCAGTGTAGCTACAAATGATTTCTCAGTCACATAATAGAAAATAATAATCACAAAGATTATTGCCCTGGAAGATATTAATCAGTTTTGTGTCTAACCTAGCAAATGTATTCAACTACACATAGACACCCAGTTTTTCAAATGCTCTTTGAACCAGTTTTACCATCTGCTGGTTCCTGAATTAATGAGTTGAATACATGAACGCTATGCTTTTAGCTTTTTGAAAATTATACTTTGACAAATGTTTTTGCAAAGTATATTTTGGGGTATAAAAGTCCCAAGAGAAGACATTTTATGGAGAAAAAAATGATTCCATGTTTATGTTCAAGTAAGTTTGGAAAAATGTGACCTTTTTTTTTTTTTACCAAAATAACCATTCCCCTTACCACTGGTCTTGGTAGATATTTGTCTCTCTCTCTCTCTCACTCTCTCTCTCTGTCTCTCTCTCTCTCACACACACACACACACACACACACACAACACACAAGTACATCAAGTACATTTCTTTAACACTGCATTTCCTAAGGAACTTGAACATAGCAACTCTTTCCTTCACTTTCCCTCCCGCCTTTATTTCATTCATTCATCTTCTTTTTTGGTTAATAGACATATTTAAAATCCTATCGGCTTTTTCCTCTAAAAATGCGAAATTTATCCTCTCCACTCCTGCTCTGTGATACCATCCTAGTTTGAGCCATTATGATCTGTTTCCTCTTGCCTGCACTTAGCAATAGCCTGAAACATGGGTTCCTTACCTCTATCGTGCTGCTCTCCAATCCATTTTTCACACAGAGGCCTAAGTGATCACCCAGAAATGTAAATTATACAAAGTTTTTCCATTTTTAACTTTCCACTGGCTTTGAATTGCACTCTGACTAAATCCAAGCCCCTTCCCTGTCAGGCTCTACATAGAGTGCCTGCTGCCCGCCCCTCTCTCAGCTCAGTTGCACCTGCTCTCTTCTTCTCATTCACAGTATTCCATCCTCACCTGCTTTCTTCTTTTCTCAGAACAATTCATACTTCTTCCACCGTAGGGTTCTGCTTCCTGGAACGGTCTTCCTGCAGATCATCCCATGTTAGCTTTTCCGTATCCTTCAGTCTCAGTTTAAACGTCACTTCCTCCAAGAGACCTTTCAGACCACTCAGTTTAAAATGGATTGTCCAACCTTCAAAACATGTAATTTTCCCATAGCACTCTATTTTATTTTATTCATAGGACTTATAACTCTCTGAGATTGTTTATTTACTGATGCACTTACTTCTTTATTAATGTCCGTATTCCACTCTTGCATATTGTACTTTCTGCTCTATCCTCAGCACCTAGAACAGTGCTTAGTGTTCAGTAAACACTCAAAACAAACAAACAAACAAGCGGATCGATGAATTAATTCTGTGGAATAAACCATGCAAAAGAGTTGAGTTGTGAATGATGAATGCTGAACAAAGGTTGAAAATAGTCTTTTCCTTAAGCGAAAAAATGAAAAAAGAGTAGGATCTGGGAGAATCTGGGGGTTGTTTATAAAATTAGGTCATCTGAGGTCTCCCTAACCCTCAGCCAAGAGTGCCTAACTGACGCAGAGCCCCATTATCTTGCTAGGCATAAAATACAAATAGGCAGAGTTTAAAAATATGTCTGCATGACCCGATTTAAGGGTGCTGAAAATGTGCTGTGCTCTAAAAGTCTCATATTCTTTACTTCAGAATTGCTTGAAAATCTACTATTCAGAGGCTTTTTGAGGATATCTTTGTCCTTTTTTAAAATGCATGAATTCCTCGAAGGATTAAGGCAAAGATGGAAGGGGAAAAAATTGTTGGCCCAGGGCAGGAATTGAGTCTGCAGATAAGGTTTCATGTAGCCCAAACAAGTGTTTAAGTATTTCCATTATTTGCCAACATTTAATAATTAAGAGCCTTTCCAGTAAATTTCTCTTTTTTATGTTGAAACCACACCCACTTTCCTTCTTGGTGACAATCTTGTGAAAAGACAGGCATCCTTTAGGGGCCTCCAGTTCCTGCCTAATGCCTGTCACTCCTTGAAGTTACCTGTCTGGACTTTGCAACCTCTCATTTTAGGATACGATTATCTCCTCCCTAATAGTGAATTAGCTAAAACAACTCCCCCCTACCTGCAGCAGAAACTTCTGAAAGACTTCTGAGTTTTGTTTTAGGTAGGAGATGGTGATTTTTTTTAAAAGTGAGTTTATGGTAATCTTCATGGTAATCATTGATATGTAATTTGACTCTTAGAAAGGAATTTGGAGATTATCGTAATCTCCCACTCAATGAAATAATTGTCTTACCCAATCTTTTAAGACAGATCTCTCTGTGTGGCCCAGGTTGGAGTGCAGTGGTTCAGTCACGCCTTACTGTAGCCTGACCCTCTTGTGCTCCAGTGATCCTCCTCCTCAGCCTCCTGGATAGCTGGGACTACAGTCACCCTTCACCATGCTGGCTAATTTTTGTATTTATTTGAGGGACGAAGCTTTGCCATGTTGCCCAGGGATGTCTTGAACTCGTGGGCTCAAGCAGTGAGCTCACTTCGGTCTCCCAAAGTTCTGGGATTACAGATGTGAGCCACCGTGCCTTGCCCTTTGCAGCAGTCTTTTGAAGAAGGCGTTATTCTCCCCCTCTGTGAGGATGAGTAAATGGGTCCTCAAAGAGTTCACACAGCTAGTGTCAGGGTCTAGGCTCTATCTGACTTGTATTTGTTTTCAAGTACAGAGTTCTTTCCGGCACACTCCATTGCTTCCCTATAAGGGGGTAGGGTTTGTGTGTAGCCGGTGTGAGAAATTTGTCACGGTCAATTTGTATGTCTGCTCAGTTCTCTGGAATCTGCTTCTCTGTCCTGGGCTGTGACTCCAGACACAGTTCTAGATGCCCTGTGTCACTGGCATAATGACCATGTAATTTTATTAATGTGTCTAACCTTGATTTTGACTGTGGTCTCTTGGTTCGTCTTCCTTTCTCGCTGCTGTTACTGCTCAGTTCGTTCACTCTTTGTCTTGCTGATCCACAAGTTTTGGTGGTGATTCTCCTGAGTTTTCTGGATTGCAACCTCACTCTGTTTAGAGCTCTGCTACTGAAGGAGGATTGGAGGGCAGCAGCCTGGCATCATTTGGGAACTTGTTAGAAATGAAGCATTTTAGATCTCAGACCCACTGACTCAGAATCTGCATCTAAACAAGACCCCTGGTGTGATTCATATGCCCATTATGCTTGCAAAGCACCGCCTTTCTTATGACTTCTTTCTCAGGCATCCTGGAGCAGGTCTCCTTATTGCTGTAGCTATCCTGCTTTCCCATTGGATCAGTTGAAGTCAGTCAGAAATCTTGACAGTTCCTTGCACCTTTGATGTCACCTGATTCTAGAGACTGTGACTGCTGTACTTCTCCCTAGACTCTACTTGGCTGCCATATTTATTTGAATGCCATTGACAATGGTGTGTGTGTATGTGTGCATGTATGTGCAGAAGAAAGTATCTAGTTGAAGAGTGTATTTCTAAGAAGATGGTAGGTATATGAACTGAACATTAGAAGTTACAAAGGATTTTACAAGGATGGAGTTTGAGAACAGAAAATGAAGAAAAATGTATCTTATAATAATCACCAATGAAATTAGGCATTTTAGTGACAACCAGTGTGGTAATGTTTCACATAAATTTCTCTCATCTAATACTCACAAAGCTCTATAAATTAGGTTTATTATTATCCCTCTTTTACAAATAAGGAAACGGAGGTACAAAGATGTTAATTAACTTTTCCCAAGATTACAAGACAAGTAAATGGCAGTGCAGGCCTTTGATGATAGGTAGTGTGGATAGCATACCCACGCTCTTAACCACATCACTGCAGGTAGAATCAATGTGAATAAATAACTCTAGGTATGAGAAAAAGGAGCTCAATTCACTGTACCATGAATAGTCCAGATTAGTTAGAACCTAATATATAAGAAGAGGAATAATGGAAAGAAGGGATAGATACATTAAAAATTTCTACATAAAGAAGAGTCTAGGGTAGAAATCTGGTGAAGGGTTGCTAAGGGGTTTAATGTGATGTTTCATTTAGATAATTATTCTGTTTATACTTCGTGTATTACATCGGAGGTGGATTGACAGCAGTGGTGGGGGCAGGCAAGGGCCAATGAATGACATGTCAAAGCTAGCTAGCTCTTGTCACTGCCAAAGCTGGAGGACTCAGCTGAAGAGCATGCATGACCTCAAATGTTGACCTGCATAAAGGTAATGTAGCTAATTAAATAACTGTATGCAAAGGAGATTGGGGAAAGGATGGTGAAGGGTCATGAGATGCAGAAAGGGGAGTTGGGGAGTGGACTAATAGGTAATAGGACCTCAGCTAGAGCAGGGGCTCCCAGTTTACAAAGGAAGAGATGGCAAAAACCTGTACCTCATTATTGGCATGGGCATACAGGAGTGAGAGTGATACTGAAATCACTGAGATTCAGAATACTGGTTATTTGAATCACTGGGATTCAAAATAATCAGTATTCTGAATCTCAGTGATTAGAAATTTGACAGAAGGACTAAACTGGACTAATAGAAATGAGAGATCTAGCCTCTGTTTAATCACTTGAGGGGAAGGAGATCTCTCTACCATGTTCTACCGTCTTCAGACATCCTGTTCTACCATGGGATGATTCAAGTTATTATTGATGAGGGAACTAAAGTTTGCATCAGTAAAACAACTAATCTTGGGATACTGGGGTCATGTTGCTCCACAAATATTTTTTCCATCATGACAGATCCGTTATTATAAAAATGAAAATATTTTCATTATTACAATCAGAAGAAATGTTTATCTTTTAAAATACTAAGAGAAATCTATAATTAAACACAAATGATTTAGTGAAATGAGTGCTTATAATAATATGTAAAAATTTATATCAGAAACTTGAAGGAAACTTGAGAGAAAAAAGTTCTTGGGGCAGGGGTGGGAGACAGTAGCATGTGTGAACACCTTGGGAGGATAGTGAACAGGGAGTGTATTTGGGGAAGTGTGAGTAGTTTAGATCAGATAGAGTGGGGTAGATGGGGTGGGCCAGATTCTGTAGGACCTACTGAGTCAGAAAACTGCTTCAACTTTAAAAGCAGCTTGAGTTTGGAGTAGCTATTACTAATGCTTACCAGTGTCTGGTTCTCCTCTCCTTCCTGGCCACATGTAAGACTTACACTCTCCAGAACCCTTGTAGCTGGGGGGAGAAGTGTTGGGTTCTGGCCAATAGATTGTAGGCAGCAATATGGACTATGGTAAATAATGGTTCACTCCCTCACCCTGAAATTTTTATGTTCTAACTCCAGAAGCTGTGAATGTGTTACCTGACATGGGCATAGTAACTTTGCAGAATTTGTAAATGTGATTAAGTTAAGGATTTTGAGATGAAGAGGCTACTTTGGATTATCTGATGGACCAAATATAATTGTAAGTGTCCTGACATGAAGGAGAAGTGACAATAGAATCATAGGACACAAACAGAGAGAGAGACAGAGTTAGAGAGAGAGAAAGAGAGAGAGAGATACTTGAGGGTGCCGTATTACTGGCTTTGAAGATAGAGGAATGAGTCTTGAACCAATGAATGTAAGCAGCCTCTAGAAGCCAGAAAAAGCAAGGAAATTCATGGTTTCTTGGAGCCTCCAGAAGAGATCAGATGACACCTAGACTTTTAGCCCAGTGAGATACATTGGAGACTTCTGATATCCAGACATGTAAGATAATAAATTCATGTTGTTCTAAGCCATTATGCTAGGGCAATGTGTTATTGCAGTAATAGGAAACTAACACATGTACCAAGCTAATAAATACTTTTGAGAGGCTTTGCATTTCTCTCCCTGAGCATTGAACATGGAAGCTCTGTAATGGTGGAGCTATGAAATTGATCTAGTTTGGACTGATGATAAAGACTGCTGCCTGAAAAAGTCCCTGATCTAAGCATGAATGAAACATAAACTTTATGTCTACAATTATTAAGATTTTATCTTTTTAACAGAATCATTAGCCTATTCTATCCTGACTGATATAAAGCCATTGATGGCTTTTAGGTAGACATGTGACAAGGTTAGATTTTCATTTTTAACTCTCACTTTAGTTGTAGCATGGAGAATGGATGAGAGAGATTCTC
The DNA here is from genome assembly GCA_004027715.1 of Plecturocebus donacophilus. Classification (NCBI taxonomy): domain Eukaryota; kingdom Metazoa; phylum Chordata; class Mammalia; order Primates; family Pitheciidae; genus Plecturocebus; species Plecturocebus donacophilus. Next base: position 24,845 of record PVKP010016640.1, read on the forward strand.
ATCTATTCAAAGTGGTTAGGTGTTAAAAGACTATTGTCAGCATCCAGGAAAGAGATAGCCATAACTGGATGAGGATGTGAATAAAGAGAAAAAGAATTTAAAAAATAATTTTGAAAATCAAATAAATATTTCCAACTTCCAAGATTTTCAAACCACAAGATTGGTGATCAATTGGATACAGGAGGTGAAGGAGAAGAAAGGGTCAAGGATGGCCAAGATTTATGTTTGGGTGGTGGATTATGGTGCCAAAAACTGAAAAAGAGAACACAAAAAGTGGACGATGAGGATGGGGAGATGATGCATTTAATTTTGCCTTGGTTAGTGGTTTCCATTGGCCATTGAATTGGAAGTATATTGTGGGAAGTAGAATACATTGGTCTGGAACTCAGTGCGGACTTTAAGCTGGGAGTTAGATTTGGGAGTAATCAGCATGTAGATGGTAATTGAATCCACTTATTCATTCAGTTAGTTTTTGAATGCCTACTAGGTGAAAAACACTTCTAGGCACTGGGGATTTGGCAGAGAACAGATAAAAAATTTCTGTCCTCTTGTAGTTTGCATTCTAGGAAGAGTGGCTGAGATAACCTCAGAAGGAAGATAGAAGGTGAGAAGAGAGACACAAGGGCTTAGGACAGGAACAAAAATGAGCCTATATTTCAAGACTAGCAGAAGAAATAAAGTCCAAACTTTATAATCTGTTATAAAAGATCCCTCATAACCTAACTTTTGTCTTTCTCTCCAGACTAGTCAGCTGAAATTTCCATGCTATCAGCTTTACTCAAAAGGAGATGGAGAAAGACCAATAGTAAGTTAGAAGAAACACCAGGCCTTCAGGACCTACAGCATCCCTGGAAGGCAAAGATCTGAGTGGGCTGCAATAAGAGAAATATTGTATGCCTGTCTCCTACATAATAAAATATTATTAGATGGTGTGTTAACTATATACTGCTGTGTAAAAGCTTATTTTAAAACTTAGAGGGATGCTTAAACAACAGGTATTTGTTAAATCCCAGTTTTGGAAAGTCAGGAATTCAGAAACAACTTAGCTGGGTGGTCTGGTTTAGCATCTCTCATGAGGTCGCCATAAACATGTAAATCATGACTGCCAACTTTCAAAGCTTGGTTGAGACTCAATGTCCTGCACCAAGATCACTCTTTTTACTATTTGCAAGAGTCTTCACTTCCTCACTGGCTGTGGTTTGAAGGGTCATTGTTAGAAGGGCCATCTTGGATGTTGGTTACCTGTGGGGAAGTGCAACTTATTTGGCATGATAGGACAGGTGGTGGTAACATATCACATTGCTTTCCTTAAAAATCTCTGTTGTAACTATTCACAATAGAAAATACATGGACCCAACCTAAATGTCCATCAGTGATAGACAGGATAAAGAAAATGTGAACCATATACGCCATGGAAAACTATGCAACCATAAAATAGAATGGGGTCATGTCTTTTGAAGCAAGATGGATAGAGCTAGAGACCATCATCCTAAGCAAACTAATGCAGAAACGGAAAACCAAGAACTGCATGTTCTCACACACAGGTGGAAGCTAAACAATGAGACACATGGACACAAAGTAGGGAACAATAGACATGGGGGCCCACTTGAGGGTGGAGGGTTGGAGCAGTGAGAAGATCAGAAAAAGCACCTATTGGGCACTGTGTCTGTTAACTGGGTGGCAAAATAATCTGTACATCAAACCCCTGTGACATGCAGTTTACCTATTTGAAACCTGGACATCTACCCTTGAACTTAAAACAAAAAGTTAAAAAAAGAAATCTTTGTCATGCGTGCTATCACAAATGTTAGCTTTGGCGAGGCATCATGGACCTGGTACCTGAAGGATAAAAAGAGGTCTGACAAAAAAGATGAGTTTTCCTGAACAAAATGTCACATTTCCTAATACCCCTACAAAATCTACAACTTCATGTTATTGCAATCTGGCTTTTAGGCTCCCTGCTAAATATTATCCCATCAAACATCTTAGTGGAAAGGGTCACACTTAAGTATCTTATTTATATTTAATAAATAATAGTATATTTAACAAATATAATGTTAATTTATATTAATAGCATATATAAATTATATACTCTATTTGCCTTATCTCCTATTTTAATGTTATTTCCTATATTATTTATCATATATTTTATTCCTTATCACCTTTTGCTTTTACTTTCTAATCCAAGAGTAGTAAAAACAAAAGTCACCTGTTTAGCATAATATCCATAATGAAAGAAATAAGTAAAGTTACTATTTCAGGATATCTACATCTACACATTAGTATGTTATATGTTCTGAAAAGTCATGCAGTAAACTAAGTAACTGCAATTTATTTGGCTACAGAATCTTTTTTTTTTTTAATATAACACCTTAATGTCCAACTAAACCAGTGTTCCTTGGAAAACTCTTTGGAAAATAAAGATGTTCTAATCTTTCTCCTCTTCTCTTCCACAACTCTTGTTGCTCTCTTTAAAGTTCTCATGCTGTTGTTGAGAACTGCTATAATAGACTCTTCATGAGTTTTCTGCTTGCCCAATCCAGTTTTACATGTTCAAAATGGCTGTCCTAGAACAAATGTAATTATAACTCTGTCTTTTTCAAAATCAACTTATGATGCTCCAGAATCAGGTGCAAACTCATTTACCTGGCACGAAAGATCCTCCTTCTGCTTCCTAGCCCTGGGTCCTGACATCTTCATGAAAAGCCCTGCAGCAGCAGCATGGAATTCCCAGTGCTCCCTAAACATACCATGTTCTTTCTTCACCTTGCCATGGCTTTTTTCCATCCTGAAAAACTCTCTTTTTTCTTTACTTGGAAAGAAGATTATTAATCTTTAGGATTCTTCTTAAATATAACTATCTGAAATCTTTCTGTACTTCCTTGCCAGACAGATTTTTCTCTCGAGCACACTTTATATTCACATCTTCCAATCCTATTTTGAATTTTAACTGCACTAGGTTGAAACTCCTTCCAATGAATCTAGTAGACTAGCCAAGCTGGCTCAGGGCACACAGCTGGAAAGGCACCAGCTCTCCTTCAGAAGCCAGATACTCTGCAGCCTGTGTTTGCTAAGGCTGGCTACACCTCTGTCTAAATTCAGATCAGGGACTTCTGTGTGTCCTTTAAATTTTGACAGTTGATTGGCTCCTAAGCAAGTTTAATTACCCCTTTCCCCCACCCCCACATCACCCCGTGACATGTGACATGTGTATTTATGTGGTACAAATCCATTTCAGTGATCATAATGGTGCTTTGCACCTATCCTATATCCATTCACCCTTTTTCTAATTACATCACAGTGTTCTGGCTTTTCCTTCTGGGGAATCCCTCTCCCTAACTCTCACCTCTGGAGTAAGGAAGCATTGACTCCATCCACATCTTAAAGAGTGGGTTCATGACCCAGAACTGTACAATCAGATTATTTTATTCTTTTGGCCATAGTGATTGGCTGAGGAGTTAGTATGTGAAGAAAGTTATACTAATGATATTTAATTTTTTTACTTTTACAAGACCTGTTGAGGAAGAGGAACTCTTCCCTCATGAGTTGCTAAGTTGGTCAAGTGCATGTCTGTAGTTACAGGGACCCAGTTCATGGAGAGGGCATTTAAGTAGGAAGACAACTGTGTGGAACAAAGGAACCAGAGATGGAGACCTGTGTCTACCTGTTTTTGATGTCATTTGAGTATCTGCACCTAACTTCATTTGGGCTTTTTAATCATGTGAGCCAATTATTTTTTTTTCTTATGTGCAATTGGCTTACTTAGCATTTAAGAAGTCTGATAATAAAACAGGTATTTGTTTGCATATGCCTTCCAAGTAATTGTTTTCTCATTTCTACAGCTATGTAATATTAAGCTAGTGCATCACTTTTAGGGTCACTGAGCCTCTATCATAAAGTAAGCATGAACTTTTCCTGAGAAATATTATTGGTTCCTAAGAATGTCAGCAAGTTCTTTTTATTTTCCTGGAGTCAGACAGATTGATTGTAAACTTCATTTGGAATAATACATAAGTGAGAATAGCCAGGAAATCTCCAGAGAGGAAAGAGAGAGGGTGGCATCTTCAGCAGATGTTAAAATCTATAATAAAATTTCTATAATTAAAACAGCGTCTCAAATGGCATGTGGAAAAGCAGACTGACTGATGGGATAAGATAGAAAACCAGAAGTAAATCCAAATTAATTCCTAAATATAGTTTATGATCCAGTTTATGTAGTTTATGATATGTAGTTTATGATCCAGTTATGTAGTTTATGATATATTAGTTTCCTATTGCTGCCATAACAAATTACAACAAATGTAGTGACTCAAAGCAGACAGATTTATTAGTCTTACAGTGTTGCAGGTCACAATTCTGCAACAGTCTCCAGTGGATTAAAATCAAGGTGTCTAGAGGGCTACATATTTTCTAGAAGTTCCAAGGGAGAATCCATTTTCTTGCTTTTCATAGTTTCTACAGGCCTTCTGCATTTTATGGCTCATGGTCTCTTCCTTTATCTTCAAAGACAGCAGCATCTTCAACTCTTCCTTGAATCTGACCTCCTCCTCTGCCTCCCTCTTCACTTTTAAAGGACCCTATGATTACATTGAGTCCACCTGAAGAATCCTTAATGGCAGCCGGTTAACACATTTTATTACATTTGCACCTTTAATTTTCCCTTGTCATGTAAACATATTCATAGGTTCCATAAATTAGGTCATGAGTGTCTTTGAGAGGCCATTATTTTGTATACCATAGATGACATCTCAAATGATAAAAGAAAGGCAAACTTGTAAGATAAAGGATGTCCAAATAACTGGTCAGTTTACAGAAAAAAATAAAATTGGATTCATTCCTCAAACCATATACCAAGAAAACTTGTACATGTATAAGAGATTTAAATGTAAAAATATGACACTGTACAAATACAAGAGGAAATATAGGTGAACTCTATAAATAGAAGTGGGTAAGACTTTTGAAACTGTGACTCTAAATCCAAAAGCAATAAATGTAAATTATATATGTATATATGTGTATATATATATATGTGCATATATATATGCCTGTGTATATATATATATATATATGTGTGTGTCTATCTCTCTGTGTGTATATATAAATATATACATACATTTACACACACACATATACATACACAAACATAAATGCATAAATAAAATTTTTGCAAGATCAAGACATGACAACTGAAGAAAACATTTGCAGCTAATGTCACAAACATTTCTAATATTTAAATAGAGAAAGAAAAGACCAATAAAAATGAGTTAGATAAATGAATACTCCAAAAACATGCAATGTATATTGCATTTAAACATGTAAAATAAAGTTCAAACTGGCTCATAGTAAGAGAAACACAAAAACTAACCAAGATACCATTTCTCACCTATTTGATGGTCAGAAATCAACAGTGTGGCAACAGGTTCTATTAGCATGGCTGTGGGAAAGTAGGGACTGTCATATACTGCCAACATGAATGCAAAATGGTACAATGCCTATGGCTGAAAGTTTGGAGATACAGTAATGTATCCCATAGTGACATTTTGATCAACAACAAACTGTCTATATTACAGTGGTCCCATAAGATTACAATGGAATTGAAAAATTCCTATTGCCTGGTGACATCATAGCTGTCATAACACTGCAGCTCAATTACTTAATATTTTAAAATAAATTTAGTGTAACCTCAGTGTACAATGTTTTTAAAGTCTATAGTAGTGTATCCAGTAATGTCCTAGACCTTTGCATTCACCCACCACTTGCTTAGTGACTCACTCAGAGCAACTTTCAGTCCTGCAGGCTCCATTCTTGGTAAGTGCTGTATACAGTATACAGGTGTACCATGTGCAGAGTCTTGCTCTGTTTCCCAGGCTGGAGTGCAGTGGCACAATCTAGACTCACTGTAACCTTTGCCTCTGGGTTCAAGTGATTCTCCTGCCTCAGCCTCCTGAGTAGCTGGGATTACAGGTGCCCACCGCCATGTCCTGCTAATTTTTAAAATATTTTTAGTAAAGATGAGGTTTCGCCAGATTGGCAAGACTGGTCTCAAACTTCCGAACTCAGGTGATCCATCCACCTCAGCCTCCCAGAGTGCTGGTATTACAGGCATGAGTCATTGGGCCCAGCCCATTTTTTGATCTTTTATAGTGTATTTTTACTGTACATGTCCTATGTTTAGATACATAAATACTTACCATTGTGTTACAGTTGCCCACAGTATTTAGTATAGTAAACGATGTGCAGTTATGAGGCCAAGGAGCAAAAGGCTATACTATATAGCCTAGGTAAGCAGTAGGCTATACCATCTAGGTTTGTGTAAGTGCACTCTGATATTCACACAATGCCAAAATCACCTAATGAAACATTTCTTAGAACATATCCCTGTCATTGTGATGTATGACTGTATCTAACAAATTACATACGCATTTTACCCTTTGATCTAGCAATTTCAATTCCAGGAATCAATTCCGGAGTTACACTAGCATAAACTGAAAAAGTCATTTGCACAACATCTTTACTGAAGGATGTTTTTTTCTGGCAAGACTGGGACCTCCCTAAGTGTAAATCAATAGGGGACTGGATGAGTACACCATGTCACAACCATCTAGTGGGGTTTTATGTAGCTCTAAAAAATGAGGAAAATCTCCTTATACTACTATGAATTTATGTCCAGGATGTATTGCGAAGTGAGAAAAGCAAGGTGAGGAACATGTGCTACATTTATCTTAGTATGTTATGTGAAATAAAACAATAATGGAAAACACTCACACCATTAGAAAAATGGTTACTTCTAGAAAGTGGAAGGAATCGGGGAGGGGGAATAGGGATGAAAGCTAGATTTCTTTAAATATATTAGATTGATAAATTTGATTTTAAAACCACATAAATATTTCACAAAATTAAAAACTCAATTCAATTGAAAAATCTCTATTAATTAAAAAAAACCCACAAATATATGTTCAGTTTGTGTTATATCCACATGGCGAAAAAGTATTCTAAATGGTTTTAAAGCCCAGTAATGTGACTTTAATAATATTGTAAGTCACAGTGTAGGTATTTTATTCTGACACTATTGTCTGATAATCTGGAAACAGACAAATGAGTAGCTATGTGATGGCTTAATTCAGTTATCCTTGTGTCCTTGAGAGCCAGGATTGTCATCCTCAGAATAGGAGAAAGAAGACACAGAAATAAGATAGAAGAGGTTAAGTAAAAAACCTGTAGTCTTGAATTTAAATTGGAAGCTACAGTAGAGATTTTGATGTGATTTATCTTAAAAATATTTCCTAGTGTAGTCTAACGAAAAGGACTAGAAACTATGATTAACCAAAGATAAGTCCTCTAACATTCAGTTTTCTTTTTTTTTTTTTGAGATGGAATTTTCACTCTTGTCACCCAGGCTGGAGTGCAGTGTTGCAATCTAGGCTCACTGCAACCTCCGACTCCTGGGTTCAAGTGATTCTCATGCCTCAGCCTCCCATGTAGCTGGGACTACAGGTGCCTGCCACCATGCAGAGCTTATTTTCGTATCTTTGGTAGAGACGGGATTTCACCATGTTGGCCAGCCTGGTCTTGAACTCCTGACCTCAGGTGATCTGCTGGCCTTGCCTGTAAGGTGCTGAGATTACAGGCATGGGTCACCATGCCCGACAAGACTTTTATTTCCCACTAAAACAACCCAAAATTCCGGGGAAAGGAAATGTGCAAGATGAGTTGGAAACATTTTACCAAGGAGGCTATTAAACAAGATTAAAGTAGTGTTAAAAAGATTCAGGAGTCAACTTAAAGAAATCCACTGGCAAAAGAAAACAATTCCAATTATATAAGCAAAAAATATATATTCTATAGATGTTTGAGCAGTGTTTTATATATAAGACTATGCAAACTCTGTTGGTCATCATTTCTACAATATCTTTATATCTACTGATTTTTGTCGGATTATTCTTTCAGTAACTGGGCATGTATCCATATATTAATAAATGAAACTTTATAAAAAGGTAGAGCAATCTGATTATCAATAAAGATGCAAGCTGCAATGACTTCAATACTAAATATGTTTAAATCAACAGATTCATAATAATATTTACCAAAGAAAGAAAGAAAGAAAGCCTACCACCAACAAAATGTACTAGCTTCAGAATGCTGGAGAACCAACTTAATATTTTTAGAATTTAAAAAATAGGGAGAAGGATTACGCATTTACCCTGTTTCCTAAATCGCACCATTAAGTAACAAAATGGTAGGCCACGGAAAGTTTCTCATGATAGAAATGTCCTAAGAAATAAATGAAGAAATGCCAGAATTGCAGTATTTTTATCATTCTTCCCCAGCCCCAATGAGCCCCATTAGGGATCCAGACTATGGCGTCAATTGCAGCTTATAGAAGCCAAAGAGAGACAGCCTGCCTCCTGATGGAACAGTGCGTCATCTCTAAGGTAGTCTTGCAAAAAAATATCAGATCTGAATAGGATCATGCCTTAGATTTAACAGCTGACAGGAAAAATAGAGAACATGGGAAGGTCCTAATGACAGCAGAGGGGTGCAATTAGAAAAATCCCGACTGGGACGGGTGCAATGGCTCACGCCTGTAGTCCCAGCACTGTGGGAGGCCGAGGCGGGCGGATCACAAGGTCAAGAAATCAAGACCATCCTGGCCAACATGGTGAAAGCCCGTCTCTACTAAAAAATACGAAAATTAGCTGGGCGTGGTGGCCCGCGTCTGCAGTGCCCGCCCTCCGGGAAGCTGAGGCAGGAGAATCGCCTGGACCCGGGAGGCGGAGGTTGCTGAGCCGGGATGGTGCCATGGCACTCCAGCCTGGTGACAGAACGAGACTCCGTCACCCTCCAAAAAAATTCTCAACGGAGGGAAACTTTAAAGATTTAATTATCTAGTCTTTCTGACAAATAGGTGTCAAGAGACTACAATGGAAATGCCAGTAAGTTAAAGTAGATTTATGGAACTGATCAACCACATCCAGTGTGCTAAATTGGTAAATAAAGGGAAAGAAGGGAGCATTTATCTTGTGTTTCTCATTCAAACTGGGATAATCAAAATAGAATTTCTTCTCCGAGTCTCCGAGTCAAATCACAAACCACATTTATTAATTACCTAACTACCCATCACAGTTTGTTATTCTCTGGGATTTGCAGTTTCATAAACCAGCACCTGCCTTCTGATTCTCTTTTCCAGCCTATATTTTGGATAGTGAACCAACCACATGGAGATCTATTTTTTAGCTGGTGAAGACTTCACTATGTAAATACTAATGTATCGTTTTTTAATCGTACTTTAAGTTCTGGGGTACATGTGCAGAACATACAGTTTGTTACATAAGTGTACAAGTACCATGACGGTTTGCTGGTTTGCTGCATCCATCCTCCCGTCATCTACAGTAGGTATTTCCCCTAATGCTGTCCCCCCACTACCCCCCCAATACCCCCCGCCCCACTATCCCCCCCTAGCCTCCCACCACCGACAGGCCCGGGTGTGTGATGTTCCCCTCCCTGTGTCCATGTGTTCTCATCGTTCAACACCCACTTATGAGTGAGAATATGTGGTGTTTGGTTTTCTGTTCTTGTGTCAGTTTGCTGAGAATGATGGTTTCCCGCTTTATCCATGTCCCTGCAAAGGACAAAATTCCTTCTGCTAATGTATTCTTAATGATAAGAATAATAACGTGACTGCTTTCTTGAGTCTTCCTTATGTGCAAGGAAGTGTGCATTGTGTCATTTACTCGCCCAGTGATACTAATGTAGGCATTTTATTATTCCCATCTTACAGATGAGGGAACCGAGGCTTTGAAAATTTGAGTACATTGCTTATGAGCCCGCAGCCAATATCAAGTTAGAAATGTGCACCTGAGAACATGATTCCCTGTCCAGGGCTGTTACTTTCACCAAGTACTTAATTTAACATAAATGAAAAGGAAGAGATTACCTTTTTGGTGAAATGTTCTCTGACACTATAAATACAGTTAAAGGCTCTTAAGAGGTTCCCATAGCTTCTAAGATGAATAACATGAATTGAAAATACCATGAAAACTGTACCCCTTTGTAGCTGGGGGATTCTTGCCTTTGCATCTAGACTGGAGTTCTGCTTTAAAATGGATTGTCATTTCAGGATTGCTTTAGGGATCAATGGTAGTAAAGAGGAATGTTTTAGTCTAATAATATTAACCTGAATATATAAAATGTGCTGTCAAGGGACATAATGTACTTTTGCGTTGGAGAATAAGAAAGGAAAAAAATTAAAAACTAGAGCAGAGAGGTAGAAAGGTGAAGAGGAAAATAGGTTACGGAAATGAGGAGTCAGATTGGGAAATAAACTTGATGAATAATTAGTGAGAGGGTGTTGGGGTAGGTGTAAGGCTGGGCTCACTTTGCAACCTGCATGCTGCACGGTACCTGGAACACCACCATAAACTGTATAAAGTTTTGTTTTGTTTTTGCTTGTTTTTAATGGCAAGACAAACACTACTAATGTATCATAGTATCCTGGGAGGCTGCTGCATAGATGAGGTACTGACATTTATCTTATACCTGCTCAGCGTACAACCTCTGGGTTTGGCATTCAGTTAAGATTCACTGGGAACCATATGGATGATACTGGCAATTATTTCACACTCTATTCAAGATGCAGTAGAATTTAGCAATGTTGCGTCCAGATCCTATCGTGGAGTATGACTTACTACTCTCACAAAATGAGAGTGGTTTGAAACCTTTGATCTCCAAGAGCCATTCTTGAATCTGTGATCCAGCTAGCTCCAGGAAAATGACTGGAAAACAGAGTCTTAGGTTGTGTTTCAAAATACCAAAATGTCCTTTGGGCATGATTTTTATTTTTTTTAAAAAAAAGATTAAGTATTAAATCTTATATTTAGTGTATTAAATATAGAATAATAATAACAAGCTAATGATGAAAGTATTTTGAGAATGAAAAGTACTGTCTCAGGTACACTCTAAGGTCTGAATAAGAATGCCCAAGGGTAGGCTGGGATGATTGATTCAAGCCTCAAACAATTTTAATTTAAACCCTCCTTGTTACATGGCTCACATAAATCAATGTCCCTCGGTTCTACCCCTCTGTATCACATTTCAGTACTTACTTATATCTTTAGCTATTTGTCTGACTTTGCTTAAAAATACAGAGCACAGAGATCAGAGGGTTACATTTCCCTCACCTCTGTGTACTACTCATTTCCCGATAATTCTGTATTCACTAAAGGCTGATGTGCTTCTTACCACAAGGGGACTCGATTTATTCTGAGCCTTGAACTCTCCCTAAGGAAACAAAAATAATGGATAGCATTCTGAAATACTTTGATTAGTCGTGGATTAGATGCTGGTTTGTGTAACTGGTTTATCAAACTACATGTCCTAGAGAAAAAAAAGTGAGCTGAATATGTTAGGTGCTTAATAGACATAGTTTGTCAATGGGTGCAACCGGACATAAAGATGAAAGTAATAGACACTGAGGACTCCAAAAAGGAGTCAGTGGGAGGGGGTGAGGACTATCAAATCACTGACTGGTGACAATGTTCACTCTTTGGGTAATGGGTACACTAGAAATCTAATCCCTACCAGTATGCAATGCCATGTAACTAACATTCACATGTACCCCCTGAATCTTAAATAAAATAACATTTAAAAATGTAGTTTGTGATTTGATGAAATATATTCTCTGTTCTCAGAATTCCTCCTCTAAACACACAAAGTTCAACCAAGGCAGTCACTATTTTTATTTTGGCTCTGAACGAAGCATTGACTACTTTAACTGGCATGTTCTGAAGAATAACAAGGTCACACCCTCAGGTCCCGCAGCCCCTTGTAGTATAGGATTTCCTCTCTGCAAGGACAAAAAGTCATGGCATTTGCTATTGTGATGACTTATTATATTAAGAACTCTCCATTCTGTAAACAAGGCAATCTAAAATATATTGACGCAAATTATAAACAAAAATAATCCTGTATAAATAAGTTTCCGACAGTTTCTTAAAGGGATCTATGTTTATTTGTGAAGCTGAACTTCATATTTATACACAGCCTTTGCTTTTGTTGTTGTTGTTTTCAATTTCTTTAGATATTTAATGCATAACCCTCCCTGACTCTCATAAACTGTTTTCTGATCACTATATTTTCTTCTTTCCTACCTGTGTTATAAACAACATAAATTTTACCAACTCATCTATGTTTTAAACCTCAGCTGTCTAATATGCTAGCCACTAGCTACATCTGGCTACTGAATACTTAAAATGTGGCTAATATGAATTGTGATGTGTTGTAAGTGTAAAATACACACTGTATTAGTCAGAGCTCTCTAGTGTTACAGAACTAATTGGATAGATGTATGTATCAAAGGGGGTTTATTAAGGAGAATTGACTCACATGATCACAAAGTGAAGTTCCAAATAGGCTGCCAGCAAGCTGAGGAGCAAGGAAGCCAGTAGTGTCTCTCAGTCCAAGTCCCAAAACGTCAAAAGTAGGGAAGCCAACAGTGCAGCCTTTAGTCTGCGGCAAACCACTGGTGTAAGTTCGAGAGTCCAAAAGCTGAAGAATCTGGAGTCCGATGTTGGAAGGCAAGAAGCATCTAGCACAGCAGAAAGATGAAGGCTGGAAGACTCAGCAAATCTACCCTTCCATCCTTCTTCTGCTTGCTTTATTTTAGCCGTGCTGACAGCTGATTAGGTGGTGCTCAGGCAGATTGAGGGTGGGTCTGTCTCTCCCAGCCCACTGACTCAAATGTTAATCTCCTTTGGCAACACTCTCACAGACATCCCAAGGAACAATACTTTGCTTTCTTCAATCCAATCAAGTTGACAATCAATATTAACCATCACACACACTAAATTTCAGACTTAGTAAAACAAAAGAATATAAAATGCCTTTAATATTTCTATATTGATTACATGTTTCAATGATAATATTTGAACTATAAAACATTAAAATAATTTCAGTTGTTTCTTCTTTTTTAAAAAATTACTACTTGAATATTTTAAGTTAAATATCTGGCTTACATTATATTTCCATTAGAAACAATTTTTATGAATAATACAGATTATTACCAATGATATGTCATGTCTGGAGTACAGAATTAACAAATAAAATAATTTAGTGACTATTCTGTCATAGTTTTTAGGACACAAACACTTTTTTTTTGAGACAGAATCTTACTCTGTCACCCAGGCTGGAATGCAAGGCCTGATCTTGGCTCACTGCAACTTCTGCCTCCCGAGTTCAAGAGATTCTTCTGCCTCAGCCTCTCAAGTAGCTGGAATTACAGGTGCCTGCCTCCACACCCAGCTAGTTTTGTATTTTTAGTAGAGATGGGTTTCGCCATTTTGGCGAGGCTGGTCTCAAACTCTTGACCTTAAGTGATCTGCCCGCCTCGGCTTCCCAAAGTGCTGGGATTACAGGTGTGAGCCACCACGCCTGGCCAGCACAGAAAACACTATACTAGTGCATTTCTTAAAGACATATATATTTTTCCATTATATAGCTTTTACATAATGGACATTCAGTAAATGTCTCAAGCAAATAAATAAATGAATGTAGTAATTCTTCAAAGCTGATTTGAAAAAGTCAGAAGTATTAATGAATTAACAGAGATGTTATTTTTTCTTACTTCAAGAGCATTTTTTATTGTAATTTATTTTATCCAGTAGAATAATTTAATCCATGCCATCATAAAGAATTGAGTAAACTGCTCACTTTTGGAAATGATTTTTGACATTTGCTCTACATTAGAGGAAGAATGCTTAAGGTTCCCACTGAGGTTTTCTAGAGTGACATAAGAAAAGAAAAGCTCTTAATACCTGTTTTGACACTGGGTGAAAATATCAGAGAATCATGGGTTGAATCTAAAAACATTCAGATTATACCTGAATATTACGTATGTCTAATGTAATCTTTTTTCTTAATAAAAGGGGGAACTTGAAAAACCATAAGGAAGTTGGCCCTTGGAATCCTACAGGATTATAAAAGTCAAGTTTCTCATTTTGTATTTTATGATATCAGATTTAGAAGAAGTTAGAAAATTGTTAGCAGCTGATTGTCTATGACTGGTTATTTTCTGACTAACAGGACCTGCATAATTTTATCTTGACTGGAATAAAAGAAAAATTGTAATCATCTAGAGGAAATCTTACAGAATTGGCAGGTGCAAACATTGTTAAGACTCCCAACTGTTCATTCCTGTAGAAACTGACACATCATTGGTAATCATAACTGCATTCCTGATGTCATACACATTCCAATCAGGGTAACCAGAGTGATCATTTTCTCATGGGCCCAGACAAACTGTTATCTCAAACACTAGGGTACTTACTATCCTTCTTACACATGGGGTATTCTGTCTGGCTTTTCCTGTTTCCTGACACCTGTGCCTTTCATTATTGTTATTGGTGTATTGTTGTCTTTAAGAGTGTGCAACAGTTTGAAGGTACAGACTGAGATTCATTCATGTTTATATCTATCCCAGTGCCTGGTGCATAATAGATGTTCAATAAATGATTGAGAAAGAAAGAAAGGAGGAGAGAGGCAGGAAAGCACATTAGTGCTTTCAGCCTATGACTGGAAGCATCTCAGTTGGAGGGTGAGGAAGGGGTTGGACACATGATCATTGATAGAGAGACTGTGGGAGCACCTCCAGCTTTCTAATCTGTTCTGATACACATCTGTACTTTACATGGGCCAATGGTTACTCTCACCAGTCTTCTCCAACCCAAATATGTCTAATAAATTACCCAGTCTCAGGCATTTCTTTATAGTAATGAGGGAATGGACTAATACAATTGGTTACTCAGACACCTAACAGCTCAGCTCTCTCTTCTAGCTCAGCTGAGCTCTTGGCATGCTCAAGTTGTTTAAAGAAAAGAAAATGATTTAAAAATATGAGTAAAGTAGAAGAGACAATTTAAGAAGCTAACTTGAAAAAGAACCCACAAGAACAATTAGAAATAGAAGTGATACTAACTGAAATTTTTTTTAAAAATTAAAGAGACACTGGTACATCACAAACTGCCTAACACCAAATAAAAAGATGTTGAAAGCCTCTATAGAAAAGACAGAATCTCTCTGGAGTAATGCTAGATTGACAGATACCTTCTCAAGAACAATAGTGAAAGGCAAAAGGCAGTTAAAAGCATCTTCAATAAATTGTGAGAAAAATAGAAAATTATCTCATTTCCAAGATTAAATTATAAGAACAGATTAAAAATTGAAAAAACTATAAAACTGTAAATCAAGATTTGTATATTCAGTGAAATGACAGTGAAAAAGATATTTTAACAAGTAAAAACTGAGTTTTCCTAATGGACCTGCAATATTCTACAGGGTGTCCTTTAGGCAAAAAGAAGGGAATCCAAAAAAGCAAACCCAAGAGGCAAGAATAATAATAAATTTAAAAATGTAAAAAGTAAATAAATGAGTTAATAGAGACAAATGTTAACTAAACAGAACTAAAACAATGTGATCTTCTTTTGAAAGATCATATACTTTTGAAAGAAAAGTGCTACATTTCTTCTTTCTGGGAAACAGACTACACAGAGAGAGGTAGTAAGTCCCAGTGGACTCTTACTGTAACCTGAATTAGAGCCAGTTAGTCCATTGGGAGCATGTGACTGAGTTCTCACCAATGGAAATGTGAAGAGAAGTGATGTTTCTTTTCCAGTCCAAGGTTACTAAAGGGAAAATAGGAGTTCTCCACATTTTCTTTCTCCCTTCTATGTGGTTGAAAACAAATTCAGAAACAGTTCACAAATGGGAGTTGCCCAGATTCCTAAAATATCAGGAGGGAAAAAATTACCAGAGTCACCTAGCCTGCATCAGGTTGTGACATGAATAAAAAATTAATTTTTGTTTTATTAATACCCTCAAAACTTGGGCAATTCTCTTCATGGCCATTAGCATATTCAGCCAACCAATACTAACAAACAAAAACCAAAATAGAATTAAAATACCAATACTGAAATTGGAAGAAAGTAATTTAGGTGTCCTAAGGTCCTTGCATTATTCAGATAGGCAATAAAAACATTAACTGTCTTTAGACTTTGATGACTGAAATATGGTAAAATTTCTAGAATATAAATAGAATGCATGGCTTCCAAAGTAACAGAAATAAAAAAAATTAAATGTCAAATGAGTATTCAGTTTATTTAACAGAGAAGAGAAGATAGAAGCATAACAAATGCAGGACAAATACACAGTACAAAATTGATGGTAGAAATCACCAAAATATTTTAGCTATTTTAAAAATACTGAAGTGAAATACAAAAATGGTCAACCTGCATTTAAAAATTTCCAGCATATACTGTAAAGCAGAGAGTTCCCAGACAAAAAGATCTAGAAAATTTGGGATTAACAAAATGAAAGTTGGAATCAAGAGAATTGAAAATAAATAAGAGTAGAAGAAAGTTATGTAGCAATTTTCAATATCAGAAAAAAATATTTTAAGGCACAAACATTACTAGAGAAAAACAACGTCACTATAAATTGAAAAATATTTCAACTTTCCATGGCGGTATTAACATTCAAAGCTGATGTGTTATGAGTAACAGAGTCTCAAAACAAATTTAAGATATTTTGCAACTACAATGTGAAATAGATAAATTACTCACCACAGAGTAACGGATACAGTTCAGTAATGATTGATCAAGATAGAAACACAAAAGTAAGGCTACAAAAGATATGAACATTACAATTACTGCATTTGATCTAATAAAAATACAATCAATACTACATATAAAAACTGAAAACACACATTCTTTCTACTGCATTTCAGACATTTATTGAAATTAACTCCTACTGGGCCCTGATAAAAGCTTAAATACATTTCAAAGGATTGGTCTACATGGGCCAACTTTCTTAGTAAGCTGTGATCAAATTCAAAATTAATAGAATAAATAAATAGAACTATGTCAAATATTTGGACATTAGGAAACTCACTTTAAATTGGACAAATGACAAAAAGTGAAAATGGAAATTAGTAAATATTTAGAACTGAATGTTTATGTTTATCTTACCTATTAGCCTTGTGGAATACAACTAATGCAGTACCCAGATAAAATGTTATAATATGGTTTGGCTCTGTGTCCCCACTCAAATTTCGTCTAATTGTAATCCCTACGTGTGGAAGGAGGGACCTGGTGGGAGGTGACTGGATCATGGGAGTATTCTCCCTCATGCTGTTCTCATGATGGTGAATGAGTTCTCATGAGATCTATTGATTTAAAAGTGTCCTTTTTCCCTTTGCTCTCTGTCTCTCCTCTTGCCATGTAAGACATGCCTTGCTTCCCCTTCATCTTCTGCCATGACTGTAAGTTTCCCGAGGCCTCCCAGCCATGTTGCACTGTGAGTCAATTAAATCTCTTTCCTTTATAAATCACTCAGTCTCAGGTAGTTCTTTACAGCAGTGTGAAAATGGACTAATACATGCTATAACCATAATTTCTTTTATTAGGAAAATAGATGTGAAAATTAATGAACTAAGCACCTTATTTCAGTCAGTTTTGCTGCAGTAATATACCGTCATGAATCTCAGTGTCTTACACCGACAAAAATGTATTTCCTTTTCACATTAGATGTAAGTCAGATACTGCTCTGCCCCAGTGTTGCTCTGTCCTACAGCTCTGCTTCATGTGTTTTCTCATTCCAAGACCCAGGTTGAAGGAACTACTGTGGGGAACAGTATATTCTTGTTTCTAAGGGCAGGGTAAAAAACAAGGTAGCTGTTGGAAACTCATTTGTACCTTAAAACTGCTCCCCAGAACTGGTACATTGTCAAATCTAGTCTATACCCAAGCTCAAGGTTGACTGATTAAGGTGTGCTCCCAAGAAATACACTATTGTCTGCTATCTAGATTTAAAAAAAATTAGTTTTTTTCCTTTCTATAATCAAAATATATTAACTCCCTCCCCTAATGAAGAAATCCTAATATCTCATCCAATCTCAGATTCAAGGTCAATACCTAGGGTCTCATGGTAGTGTCTCCACTGAGTGAAGATCTAGAGATCTATCACATAAAACAGCACTTCCTGCAAATACACAATCACGGGATTGCGAACAATTACTGCAATAACTACTCCCATTGTAAAGAAGATAAGAAATATTACTTGATTAGGCCTTTATTTTGTCCAGTCTATGGTATTCCATGGTGCTGAGTTCTTCTCTCCAGAAGAGTTATTTTCTGTTTTCTTTCTTGAGTACATTTCAAAAGGGCATTGAATAATATGCATCTCTGGGGGCTGAGCAGCTTGTTAAGCCTGCTCCCTTCTACTAGAAAGCTGGTAGCCCAAAAGCTTTTTTTTATTTTAACAGTTACATTCTATTTTAATCCAGGCTATTGGAACTTTTGGCATTATAGCTCTCTGAAAAATATGATTGTTGTTTCAATGATTTGATTTTAATCAGCAACATGTTCAAATAGCTACACCTCTGTTATTTGGAAATCTGCCTTTCTCTCCAGACTTACTTATAAATAATGTGAGCTACTCAGTTTTGAGGAAACTATTGGCATATCTTTTTTCTAAGTCATTTTGTCTAACGGGCATGGTTTTCTAGGAGTCACCTTAAATCATTCAGGGTTTTTAACAAAGGATATGAATGGCAATGTCTTTCATTTGGGCATGTGTCTTAATCAGAGATTTTGTTGCTCAAAGCAGTTATTTTCTACTAATTCAAAAAATTATATATTCTTATCCTGTAGTCCTCAGAATTTCTGGTTACTCTAATTTCTCTTTCTTCCCTGCTTGCAAAGCAACCCAATTCTTCTCTGAGCTCATATGACAATTCAGAGGAAAAGGTAACATTAGTAATATTCTGTTGCTAAACCTCTTCTTTCAAAGCCACTCTTTAATAGGTAGATCTATTATCTGCTTTCCAAGTTATTAAAGGTGACAGTTTGCTAAATATTTTGCCATTGCATGCCATGAGTCATCATCTTTCCAGCCTCCGATCATAGTATCTTTACAACTTGTCTCTTGGCCTCAAAGTCAAGACACAGATTTTCAATTGTTATAGGAGTACTTGTCTTTGAGATACTAAGATTTGTTTTAATCAACTTTGCTATAGCAACAAATGGGCTCAAATGCTTAGCTCTTATACCAACAAAAATTAATTTCTTGTTCATGTTACACAGAATCTTGGCTCAGCTATAGTTCTGCTAGTGGTTTAAGTAGGGTGAGTTTTGCTCTAATGTCTTCCCAGTGCATGATCCAGGCTGAAAGTCCAGCTTTTGTGCTACCAATTTACAATATCTCCTTAGAGTTGTGATCAAAATTGGTAGTTAAAGAATTGACATCTTGTCCCTCTGGCTTACATTCCATTCCCACACAAGTTACAGAGTTCAGACCAAAATTAATGGGCAGAGAAGTAGAGTCCTTTTATAAAGAAGGATGAGATGAATGATCATACATGCACCTATTTTATACAATTTGAAAGAAAATAACAGAATAAACCACCCCTTAAAAATGGAAAGAGTCATTAACAAACAGCAGAAATAAATTTAATTCAAAATAAGCATGTCAAAAATTAACCACATTATTAAAGAAAACTGATAAAAGTGAGAAACCTCTGTCAAGGTTGGCCAAGTAAAATGAGAGAAGGCAAAATAAACAATGTTAAGAGTGAAAAAGAGGTTATAACCAGAGATGTAACCAAGATTACAAAGAAATAAGAAAATTGGATAAATAATTTGATTGGAAAAGTTAGAAAACATGGAAAAATTTATAGAAATATATGGCTATTCACAACTTTTTGTAAAAAAAAAAAAAATGAACACCTAAATAGTGCCATAAATAAATTGAATCAGTAATGAAAAATGTAAGGTTTAGTAAGTTAAAGCAGGAGTTCCAGACACTCTTATAGGCAAGTTTTAATCAGACATTCAAGGAAAAAATGCGTTGATCTTACACAAAATATGTGTGGAATATAAAATAGAAAAAGAACCCACCCATCCCACCGTACTAATTCAACAAGCTAAGTTAACTTTGAGGAGTTTAACCTGACAAGAACAGGAAGAGAAATGTAAATTTATAAAAACATTTATCAACATGAATCCAAAAATATTAAACATGATATTTGCAAAATCTATGAGGAATATATTAAAAGGTTAATGTACCTTGAAGAATTTGGATTTATTTCAGCAACGTAAGCTTTGTTTAACATTAGAAACTCAGTCATAGTAGTTTTTTTTGTTTTTGTTGTTTTGTTTTTTGTTTTGAGACAGAGTCTTGCTCTGTCATCAGGCACCAGGTTGGACTGCAGTGGCGTGATCTCGGCTCACTGCACCCTCCGCCTCCCGGATTCAAGCAATTCTCCTGCCTCAGCCTCCCGAGTAGCTGGGATTATCTGCATGCACCACCATGCCCAGCTATTTTTTTTTGTATTTTTAGTAGAGATGAGATTTCACCATGTTGGCCAGGATGGTCTTGATCTCTTGACTTCGTGATCTACCCGCCTCGGCCTCCCAAAGTGCTGGGATTATGGGCGTGAGCCACCGCGCCCGGCCAGTCATAGAAGTTTTTAATATAAAAACTTTAAATGAAAAGAATTAGATTATTATCTCAACGAAGACACAAAAAACCTTTTAATAAAATTCAACATTGGTTAATGATAAAAATATCTAATAAGTTAGATATAAAAAGTACACTTTAACTGATAAACAGGATCTAAACGAAATGCTCAGAAAACATTTTAATACTAATTTGTTATAAAAATTTCCTTTAAGATTATAAATAAGACAAGACTATCTTCTATGACCACTTCTATTCAACACTGTGTCCAGGGGCAATACACAAAGCAAGCAAAAGAGGAAAAAGACATAAGGACTGCAAAGAAAAAAAATTATGATTTGCATCACAAAGTTTAGTAATGTTGAAAACAAAATCAAATATGAAAATCAATTACTTTTCTAAGCACAGCAGCAGAGAATAATAATATGCCCATTATAATATCTTCAAAATATATTAAGTACCTAGAAATAAGTGTCACATAAGATGTATCACACCATAATAGAAAAAATAAATTTGTACAGAAAGACATTAAGGAGACTTCCATGGAGAGAGATATATTGTCTTAGTGAATTCATACTGTTAATATTATAAATATATAAAATTTAAAATCTCAACAGATATTTTTGTGGAAATTAGCAAATTAATTTTAAATTTCATATTTAAAGAAAAGCCAGAGAATAGTCAGACCTTTCCTGAAGTAAAAGATTAGTGATTGAATATCCTTTATCACATATCTAGACTAATAAAGCTTCAATATTTAAGATGGTGTGATATTGGTACAGAGATAGACAAATGAACCATTGAAACAGAAAGAGGTATACAGAAACATATTCCTGGCAGGATAAAAAACTGGCGTATAACAGGAGCAGCACCACAAACCCCTGGAAAAAGAATATACTTTTCATTAAGTAGAGCTGGGACAATTGAGTTTTTATATTAAAAAAAAATTGAATTTCTTATTCTACAGCTTACAAAAAATTGTTTCTAAGTTAATAAAAAGATTTAAATGTGCAAGTTAAAACAATAAAGAAAACATTGAGCAGACAATATTAGATACCCTATGTCTTAAGAAATATATATTAAATAAGATATTAAAATCCCCCCACTAAATTATAGACAAAGTTAACTACACTAAAGTGAGAAATTAAAACATACCATAAGAAAATGAAAAGGTACAGATTTAAAAATGTATTTGCAAAACATGTAATGCAAAATGGCTGTATAACAAGTGTAAAGAACTTCTACCGATACCCCACTCACCCCAAAAAATTCAGAATAAAAGAAAAATTGGCAAAAGACTTGAAGAGACTTGACTTTACAGATTAGGCATCATGAATGATAGTACCTTAGGAAATATTGTTCATGCTCATTAGCAATCAGAGTAATGCAAATTAAACCCATAATGAGTTATAATTTTACATCTATTAACTAGGGAAAAAGTTAAACTATTGCAAGTATTGATAAAGCTTTGGACATCTGGAACACTTATTTACTGATAGTGGGACTGTTGATCAGTGCAACAACTTTGTGAGAAAACATTAGCATTTTCTAGAAGGATGAAAATATAACACTTTCACTGCTTGGTATATATTCTAGAACCATTCTTTTACATGTTCATCAGAACATACTGTTTAAAAACACAAAAACAAAAAAACCTAGAATGTAACCATGTGTCCATTATTATAAAAGCAATAAACAAATTCTGACATTTTTACCTAACAAAATGCTGTGTATTTGAGAAAAAATAATAAATTACAGTTACAGACAACAATTTGGATGAATTCAGGAACATAATGTTTAGTGAAAAAATAAGTTTGATGATGCCAACATATGTGTTAAAACTATAAAGAAAAGCAAGGGAGTGATAAAAACAAAATTTAGAGTTATGCTCCCCTGAACAGAGAGAACTGGGTAAAATGACAGGCATATGAGAGACAGCATTGGCAAAGGTGACTTTTTTTTTTTAAACTGGGTGGTGGGTAAATGAGAGTAGTATCATTTTTAATATTTATTTGTGTATATGTATATATACATAAATATTCTTTCATATATACCCAATATTTAATTACAAAACACGAGAGAGATCCAAGATGGCCGATTAGCAACAGCTCAGGAATGTAGCTCCCAGTGAAAGCGCAGAGTACGAGTGGACACCACACTTTCCGACGAATTTTTGTTGCCCACAGACTGGGAGATTCCGGGCAGAGGAGCCACACGGGTCACCAGCATGACTCTTTTGGCCGGCGCGGCTGTTTTGCCAGCGCCCCAGCGTGGCACTTCTCCATGCGGAGTATACGGGACAGTCAGGCTCAGCTGGTCCCATCCCCACAAGGAAAACAGCAATTGGAAGTGCTGAGGACTGAGAGTTTCACAGCAAGCACAGCAAACCCGGGAACGTCCGGATCTGTGGGGAACG
>PVKP010016641.1:0-47764 GCA_004027715.1 Plecturocebus donacophilus
TTACTATGGGAGAGAGAGGAAATGAGGGTGTGGATTAAGATAGATGGCCCTGAGGATACCAAGAAAGGGTCCACCTGGAGAGAAATCAGCGGGCAAAAAACAACAACAACAACAAAAAAAACAGAAGTTGGTGACAGTTTTAAAGAAGAGATGAAGGAGAGAGAACATCAATAAAATAATTACCTCATTTGCACATAAGGTCTTGGTATTAAGTATAACTCAATCCCCAAACCCCCCACGTAATATCTGTAAAAACAAGCTTCCAAGTGTAATTCACATTTATTTATTCATTCTCTGTCGCCTCCCCCCCGCCCCCCGCCTCATTTTTTTAGAGATGGGGTCTTGCTATGTTACCCAGGCTGGCCCCTAACTCTTGGACTCAAATGATCCTCCCAGCTCAGCTTCCTGAGTGGCTGGCTGGGGCTACAGGCACATGCCACTGTGCCTGGCCATGCCGTAATACTCTCAGAAAGTAGGCCAAGAAGGCTTTTTAGAGGAAGTAGCAAGTTATAATCGTTAGATATGCCTTTCTAATACGATTTTCTCTTGCTTAACGACTTGCAGGTGGAAAATGTTAGACATCTGTCTTTAGGATCTTAATTCAGAATCCTGTTTTTACTGAAAATAGCAACATAGAAGACTCATGACAATTACAAAACATTAAGAGTTAGCTGTTGAGAATGTAAAGTTTAGTTATTTGACATAAGATACCTTTATACGAGTCAAGTTAAATCAAATACTAGGTAAGACTCTGTAAAGCAGTATGGCAGTATCTTTGGCTTTGTGTGTGTGTGTGTGGTGAGGGGGTATCTTTTAAAACTTATCTTTCCTGTTCAGGTTCATCGAAACGATTCTTAAGGGACCTCCTGGTATGAATTTGAGACCCTGTTCACCACTCTCCACCCTCCTTTCCGCTGAAAGGCCCATAGACAAGCGGCAGTTTGTGTGCACATAAACACTCCATGCCTGTGGGGGCAGTGGGGACAGTGACCAGCTTCTGTTGAAAGAGCTTAGTGACGGTAACAGCAGCATCACTGTTCTTGGCTCTGGAATCATCTGAAGTTCCCACCTATCTGGGGTATGTTAGGTTTCGTAAACCACGGCCAGCACTTACAGCACTTACTCTGTACAAGACCCTCTCATAATCCCGAATTCATGTAATCCTCACAGTCACACTGTGAGCCAGTAGATACTGCCTTCCTATTTTACAGATGAGAAAATGGAGGCATGGAGAAAGTGACTTACCCAAGGCGAGGCAGTTCACATGGCAGTGCTGAACCGAGGCAGTCTCGCTCTGAAATCTGTGCCTTTAACCACTAACGTAGGCGACCACCCAGGAAGTGAACCTTTATTTAGGGTACATGGCTATGGAATTAGAGCTTTCCCGTGAGGTCTGAGCTGCCTAGTTGCTGTGAGTGTTGTGAGTGGGCCCTGGAAGGCTGTTCCCTGTGTTTTGGAAATATAGCCAATCCAAATATAGACTTAGATTCTAAGAAGGGTCATGATACAGTGTTTATCTTTAAAATCACAGTCCACCATTCCTTTCCTTTATCCCAGATCACAAAGCAGTATGATCTTAGAGGAGGACTGTTCTCTGTCCGAAACATGAATCTTTGGAGCCTTTAAACGGCTGTGGCTGTGGGAGAAGAAAGCCTCCTCTTATCTGCACCTTGATAGCAGAGCATTTAATGACTGTAGGACCTGCTGGAGCTTTAGCCAAAGAGGGAGTTTATGTATAAACCGGTCTGGAGGATCTTTGTTAGTGGGTAAAATAGAAGTAACCCACATTTTTTATTATGCAAGGTATCTTGGGATTTAAGCTGGTTTCTTCTACTTATTGATGTCAAATTGAGAACAGCTCCAGTAATTGCCTCGTGGGCTCCAAGGAGTCTAAAGCAGCCTGTATTTGCTCTTCTGGTTTCTCTATCATACGTATTTTTTACATTTGCAGTATTTAATGGTAACACAGTGGTTTGAGTAAACTTAAGTAGATACGAGGGGTGTTAGGGGTTATAGGAAACAGGTGTATGTATGATAAATGGTTTGGCATACATAGAAAGATCTGAAGAAAAGGTAGGATATTCCTGGAGCCAGATGTACCTGGGCTGGAATCACATGATTCTGCTACTTACTAGCTTTGAGTCCTAGTAAGTCACTTTTCTCAGCTAGAAGATGGGAGTTTGAATTCGAATATCAGATTCTTGAAAGGAAAAATAAAATAATGTACAGGAAACATTTAGAAAATTATTTATTTTTGAGACAGAGTCTCGTTCTGTCACCCAGGCTGGAGTGCGGTGGCATGATCTCAGCTCACTGCAACCTGCACCTCCCAGGTTCAAGCAATTCTCTGCCTCAGCCTCCCAAGTAGCTGGGATTATAGGTGCGTGCCACCACGCCCAGCTAATTATTAATATTTTTAGTAGTGACAGGGTTTCACCATCTTGACCAGGCTGGTTTTGAACTCCTGACCCCATAATCCACCCACCTCAGCCTCCCAAAGTGCTGGGATTACAAGTGTGAGCCACTGCGCCTGTCCTTAGATAATTACTTGATGCTGTTAAGTCTTTAGTAACTGGTGGCCTCTCTTTTCTGATAAACTTGATGATCATGGCAAGATCCTGTCCTCTCTTGAGCCATTCTTCTTGAGGCCTGCTTGAGTCCTTTAAACAAGTCCTTGCCCTCTTGGACTTTGGAAGGTGAAAGGACTCCTTCATTTCTGTGTTCATATTCTACCAAACTGTGATTTCCTAAGGGACAGGAAACTACATTTGAGAACCTTGCTGGTGCATTAGAGAAATTATTTATTTTTATTTTTTATTTATTTATTTTTGAGATGAAGTCTTGCTCTGATGCCAGGCTGGAGTGCAGTGGCCTGATCTTGGCTCACTGCAACCTCTGCCTCCCAGGTTCAAGTGATTCTCCTGCCTCAGCCTCCTGAGTAGTTGGGATTACAGGCATGCATCACCATGTCTGGCTGATTTTTGTATTTTTAGTAGAGTTGGGGGTTTTGCCATGTTGGGCCAGGCTGATCTCGAACTCCTGACCTCAGGTGATCTGCTTGCCTCTGCCTCGCAAAGTGCTGGGATTACAAGCGTGAGCCACTGCACCTGGCCAGAGAAATCTTTTTTAAAGTTTTTAATTTGATGCAGTACAAGACTGCTTTCTTATACCATCCCAAATAATGGATTGAATGAGAACATATGGGTGTGTCCAAAGGAGGAGGCATCTGAGCTGTCTGCTACAATTACAATGGTCCCCACAGGGGAAATAATCCCTTAGGGAGGAAAGGATCACACCTGCCTATTCTGTACGTAGGAGCTCTTAATATTTTTTTTTCTTTTTCTTTTTCTTTTTCTTTCTTAGAGACAAAGTCTGGCTTTGTTGACCAGGCTGGAGTGCAGGGAAGCAATCATAGTTCACTGCAGCCTCAAAGTCCTGGACTCAATCAGTCCTCCCACCTCAGCCTCCTGAGTAGCTGGGACTGTAGGCATGCCACTATGCCTGGCTAATTTTTTTTTTAAAAGAGACAGAGACTTGCTATGTTGCCCAGGCTTGTCTCAAACTCCTGAGCTCAAGTGATCCTCTTGCCTCGGCCTCCCAAAGTGCTGGGATTACAGGCATGAGCCATCACCTCGGCAATATTTATCCTTTGATAATTGATCACCTCTGTTCCACTTGGAGCAGTGAAGAGCCATGACACACATCAGTTTCCTGATTATTTGCCCTCTCGCATGTGTTGCAAGCCGTGAACCATTCACGGTCCAGTCTGCCTTGAAAGAGACCCAGCACAACCTCAATTGCAATTTCTTCTTGATCTCATTGCAAACAGCTGAACAAATGTAAACAACTAGGGCAGCCACTTGTCCCTAAACAACTGGCCGCCCTAGTTGGCTGCTAGTCAACAACTGATTCACTTAATAAGCATGAAGGTCCTATTGAGGAAAGCGTGTGGAGCAGACACAAGTGGCCTAGTAGACGATAGATGATCCTTCCCTCCAAGGAGGCATCCAAATGTTGGAGGAACAAATGTTCCTCAAACACCTGTCGTACCTAGCAGAATAAGCACTGTACAAGGAGCAAATGCAAATGGGGTAAGCACAGAGGAAGCAGTCAGTCCCAGCTGGGCGTGGGGGTGGGAGAACCTTCGTGGAAGAGACACTGTTCGAATTGGTCCTTGAAAGGAGAATTGGGAAGGAGAGCTTGCTAGGGTGAGGAACGAACACAGAAATTGCAAAGTGCATATAGTGTTCAGGTGTGGCCGGCTCGTCACACACATGGAATAAGATGAAGGTTAAAAGCTAGACATGAGTACAAATCCTGGCTCTGTGTCTTCTTAGCTGTCACCATAACTTATTTGATGCCTCCCACTTTTAAATCTGCAAGGCAGAGCTAATGATGTGGAGATAGGAGAGTTAAAGGAGAGTATATATAAAGGTCCAGCCTTACCCTAGGGCTGTACATAGATGCGCTCAAAACATCATAATGGACGGATCTGCTGGAAAATGACTAGGATAGGACCCTGATCAAGAGAGCATTAAATTCTTTGTTAACTATTTCACACTTTAGGGAACATTAAAAATCTTTGGGAAAGAACAGGGCATAATCTGATTTATAATTTGAAAAGATGATTTTATTCAACCCAAGGAAATCAGAATGTTTCTTTGAGATGGAGTCTCTTACCAGGTTGGAGTGCAGTGGTGCGATCTCGGCTCACTGCAACCTCTACCTCCCGGGTTCAAGTGATTCTTCTGCCTCAGCCTCCCAAGTAGCTGGGACTACAGGCGCGCACCACCATGCTCAGCTAATTTTTGTATTTTTAGTAGAGACGGGGTTTCACCATGTTGGCCAGGAGGATGGTCTCGATCTCTTGAACTCATGATCCGCCCGCCTCAATTTCCCAAAGTGTTGGGGTTATAGGCATGAGCCACCATGCCCGGCCGGAAATCAGAGTGTTTATGTTGATGGCCTCATTTGAAGGCTGAGCACAACTTCAAAGTCAGGCTGTTTTTCTGTGCTAGAAATAAATACTGTACCAAAATATTGATTGAATGTACTTTTCATGGACGCTTTTTTCTTTAAGTGGAACGCCATATTATTTTGATATGACTAAAGGCAGCTTTTTAGTTCTAATTGCCGTTTTTTAATTATACTGCTGGCTTATATTAGAAAAAATAAAACTGCCCCAAATTAGCTTCAGTATTGCAAAAGGGAAAGATATGACTGTTGATCAGTTTTTCTTCTACTTTTGAAAAGCTACTCATTTCTAAGCCTTGTCTGATAGCTAGCAGTATTCTGATCCATCTATAAGAAAATTCTATACTACACATCATCCAGTACGTATGTTTCCCCCCCAGCATTTGTTATATCACCAACAATAAATGCTCACCCACAGATAATGATTTGATTATGAGGCTTGCATTTGCTTTGGGAATACACTTCGGGGCTTCAGTCCCAAATGCTATTTCCTAGCTCAGTCTTACATAGCAACTTTTCAAAGGACGTGAGCCAAGTTGTGAGCATTATGTGGCTTTCTCTGATTCCCTAGGAATGGGGGTGGGGAAGTAGTGGTGCAAGTTCATGAGCTGGGTATGTTTGACCACATTCCCACTATTAAACATAGGAGTGCTGATACAGTGCTCCTCTCTGTGCAAGATGATGTACCTAGCATCTGTAGGTTATAGTATGCCCACCTCTTTCCACTAAGATTATGATTATAATAAGACACATGGAAAATAGAGTAGTGCTAATACCCAAAAGTCAAAAAAGGAGGGGAAAACAAATAGGCTGATCACCAGATCTAACAGTTACTCAAGTTTGATTCTGAATTTCCTAGCATCCAAGTCAAAAAGGGAAACAATTGTTGTCATCTGATAGATAGCACTGCACACCCTTGTGATAGTCACTTATCTGGGAAGCTATACTTCAGGAGACAAGTTACTTTCCCTTTTGTGTAGGGTGGATATAATGAACACAGCATGGCCTGATAGAGCTCGTTCAGCCTGGAGATGCCGAAAGACTCTGCAAGACAGATGCTGGTTTTGTAACTATCATTTAGAAACTTACACTAAGTACAGGTCCCTTCCAAGAAGGCCCACCCGGCGTGTTTTAGGGGTAAGTGAGGTGGTGAATGAATATCACGGGCAAAGAGAAGACTGGGTCACCAGGGCAGGGCAGTAGGTGGACCTTCTGCACCCAGGCTTGGCCTCTTCGCTCTGCTCTCTGACTAAGGGCCTCGGAGACTTGTTTTTCCTTGGGTGGTTCTCTCAGAGTAAACGTGGTATGCCCACATCCCCTTCCTTGCTGGCTTCCCCTCTTCCTGGGGAAGTTTTACGGACAGACACTGCCAGAAACCTATGGGAATGAACAAGCATGGATGGGAAATTTTCTGGAACCGCCCCCAAAAGACCTTAAGTTTAGTAGTGCTCGGCAGCTCTTGCTCACCTTTTCTCCTCCTCTGATGAGTTAGGAACTAAAAGCCTCAGTGGACATTTGTTCTGTGTTGAGTCCTAAAATTAGGGCTTCCTGCTGCTACTTTGGAACTCAGCATCCCCCTTCTCCCCACAAGAGGAAACTGTGAACCCTTCCTTCAAGAAGGACTGCTTCTGCTAGGCACAGTGGCTCATGCATATAATCACAACACTTTGGGAGGCTGAGGCGAGAGGATTGCTTGAGCCCAGGAGTTCAAAGTTGCAGCGAGTTAGTAATTGTGTCATTGTACTCCAGCCAGGGTGACAGAGTGAGAGACCCCTCTCTCTCTCTCTGTCTCTCTGTGTGTTTGTGTGTGTGTGTGTGTGTGTACACATGTACATATTTAAATTTAAAAGGTGTGGTTCTTACTCCCAGGCCTGGAGTGGTAAGGGGCAGATATTAAATGGACACTTCCTTTTCCCAGACTTGCTCATTTCAAGGTACGCGGGGTCCCCAGAGACTGTCTCCTCCTCTTAGAAATAATCTGTTTTGCTTGTTGCCTCACATCCCTCCACAGTTTCCTCCCCAGGGACTGTCACTGTCCTTGCCCTGCAATTGGTGCTCATGTAAGGTTGGTCTGTTTTCATTACCGTAGCCTTCCCTTCCTTTCAAGGAACATTCGTGCTGAATCTGGCCTTTCCCCACCTTTAATTCTTACATAGATGTAATATGTAGAAATCTTTACTGGGTCAGGTGAATTTTGTAAAGGATTAGTTTGGATTTATTGGAAGTGTGATTTATAAGCTATTTTGAAGAAACATACTTTTTTTTTTTAAGTGTATGTAACTCAACGTAGATTACCACTGTTGCCTAGTAGAGGCTTAATGAGAAGATAATTATTTCTAATTACAGTATCAAGTGTTTGTGAGTGCTTGAGGATGCTTGAAGAATTTGTTTTTGAGAATCTTAAACACTGCCTAATCTCCTTTACACTATTAATTTGCAGTGTCTGGAGAAAGAATTGGGCCCTCAAAGATAGGTGTAATTCCAGAGTAATGAGATTTTACTTTACCTGCTCTCAGGAAATAGAATCCTTTTTTTTTTTGAGATGGAGCCTGTTATCCAGTGATCTTGGCTCACTGCAACCTCTGCCTCCGGGATCCAAGTGATTCTCCTGCCTCAGCCTCCCGAGTAGCTGGGATTATAGGCACCTGCCACCACACCCGGCTCTTTTTTTTTTTTGCATTTTTAGTAGAGACAGGTTTCACCATGTTGGCCAGGCTGGTCTTGAACCCCTGACCTCAAGTGATCCACCCACCTCAGCTTCCCAAAATGCTTGGATTACAGGTGTAAGCCACTGTGCCCAGCTGGAAATAGAATTCTTGATGCTACAGAATTTCTTTTGTCAGTGATGCCAAGAGAGGAAGAAGGGGGGATGCGAGGAATAAAACCTTTCTGGAAAAACTATTGACTCAGTTCCCGTGCTGTACACGGTGCACTTATTTAAAGTTCAGAGTGTACTATTGTCAGACCTGAACTATGCAAGGAAATGTTCCTTGTCTAAACAAACTAGAACAAACACTATACTAAGACACTCTCCTAATAAAATGTCCTTCTGGATAACCTATGAAGATCCTTAAGATTTTTCCTCTCCAGCACACAGTGGAAGAAAGTGCAGGTTTCTTCTAGCAAATGTAGGTATTGAATATTCTGTGTAGGTGTCCCATGAAAGTATTAATATGTTTCTAGTAACAGATGACAAGGAGTCTTATCCAGCCTCTGGAGTTATTTTTCCAGTATAGGTTAGCTCTGTTGGCAAGGCTGCTGGGATCCAATGTTTCAGTTAGCTTCCCTGGGTTCCCTGTTCACTCACTGTGGCTAGACATTTTGCAAATGCATGTAAGGTGTGACCCCAGGATAGCAAGAAAGAGACGGGCTAGTGGTATCTTATATATTTCCTTGTATTTACTTTTTTGAGACAGGGTCTTCCTCTGTTGCCCAGCCTGCCGGGCTGGAGTGCAGTGGTGTGCTCTGTGCTCACTGCAAACTCCGCCTCCCAGGCTCCTGCCTCAGCCTCCCAAGCAGCCAGGATGACAAGTGCATGTCACCATGCCCAGCTCATTTTTGGGTTGTCGTTGTTGCTGTTTGGTAGACACAGGGTTTTGTCATGTTGCCCAAGCTGTTCTCAAACTCCTGGGCTCAAGCAATCTCCCCTCCCAAAGTGCTGAGGTTACAGGTGTGAGCCACTGCACCCAGCCACTGTATCTTATATTTTGGGTTTTTTTTTCCCCCCTACGAGGAAGCACCATTTTAATTTAAAGAAAAAAAAATTGGAAATTGTCTTTAAGAATAATGGAGCAAAACAAGTCCTGAAATAAAGTTCTGCATCTTGGTGGTCATATTTATTGGAAAAGCTTTAGAAAAATTAAAATGCCATTTAGCTTGAGAAGTTGTGAGTTATCTGCAAATCAGTTAATTTCAGGAGTGGGAGAATCCCCAGATTTATTTATTAGTATCAGAATGTATGCAGGTTTCTCTTTTGAATGTCTTGTACATTTGGAGAGGCTACTGTACAAAGTCTTCTATTTTCCATACAGGACAAATTCTTTGTTTCAGCCAACTCTCAGTGGAGAGGCAAACAGAACAAGCATCTCCCCAGACAAAGAGCATTGGAATATTCGGTTTCCTTGATTTATATATCTCTTCGTATGTTTCTTCATCAATTTCTATAGTAACAGTTTCTTCCACATTTTCCAAGATCATATTTAAATGTTGTTCATAAGCACGTGATCTGCCTCGAAGCTCTTGGTCCTTTCTCATTTTCATATAAACTCGCTCATCTAAGCTGAGCCCGATAACATCCAGGGGCTCCTCTCCAGTGTTCCGTGTCTTCCTCCATGTTTCAAACCCTGCGCCCTCTCCCGCTTCTCGCCAGAACACACGAGCAACTCCTGTCTCAGAAGCGTGAGGACACAACCACCTTGTTTCTGATAGAAAAGCGCCGTTCTTCTTCTGGGAGAACACGCAAAGGTACCCGCTGTGGGGCCGTGCTGAGCAGTATGTGGGTCTCCCAGCTGTGTCACCCAGCACAGAGAAGGGCGCCCTCCCTTCCCTCCAGGCAGATCCAGGGCTCATCTGCTGTTTGCCTTTCCCCACCTGCGCACGTATGAACCCCTCACTTGCTAGACCCTTAGGGCTTTCTCAGAGGTCCTTTATCTTTTATCTTCTGCTTTTATCTCATTCTCTCTCTTCTCTTAATGACTGTAAATGCGTGGGCATTGTTCCAATACAAGCAGTAAGATTTTTTATCTTAATAAAGTGAGTAGGCCCAAATCACTGTTTATATTTTAGAATATGGACCAAAGCGGATCACTTGAAGCCAGGAGTTCAAGACCAGCCTGGCCAACGTGGTGAAACCCCTTCTCTGCTTAAAAAAAAAATATTACAAAAATTAGCCGGGCATGGTGGTGCGTACCTGTAATCCCAGCTACTTGGGAGGCTGAGACAGGAGAATAGCTTGAACATCGGAGGTTGCGGTGAGCCGAGATCTCCACACTGCACTCCAGCTTGGGTGACAGAAAGTGACTTTGTCTCAAAAAAAAAAAAATTGATTGGATTTTATAGACTATGTCAAACATGATTGGTGTGGCTCCAGGAAGCCACATCAGGGCTGTAGACACAAAGTTACAGCCAGGATGATTTCAAGTTCAGCCTGAGGGAGAATTTTCTGACAGAGTGGTCTAAACCAAGCCCAGATTGTCCATGCAATGGATGACCATGTCAGGGGCATTGCAGAGGTTCTCCCAAGGTCTGGGGCCAAGCTGGCATGTCTTGCTAAGTCTTGCCTATTTCAGAAACCTGAGTTTAGCCCCACCTAAGCTATTTATTATTCATGGGCTTCAAGAAACATACCCTTTACAAGCCTCAGTTTTCTCATAAAGGAGAGTTGGTGTGAAGAATATATGAATGCATAAAAAATCTTCAGTGCAGTGCCTGACTAACAATAAAAGTATTCAGTCATTGTTAGGCAGGTAGGCTCTGGAGACAGACACCCTGGATTCCAGCCTGGCTCTGCCGGTTACTAGCTGTGTACCTGCAGGCAATTTACTTAACTTCTCTGTGACTACTTTATAAAATAGTAATGATAGTAGAACCTACCCCAGAGAGTTTTTAGCAAGTAAGGTACTTTCATGATATTTTACCTCCTGGGCTTGTAATAGGATTATACTTCCCTGTCCCCTAGAAGTTAGGTAGGGCCAGTGTAATGAGTGGAAAAGTGTCTCTTCTAGGGGACGTCCAGATGGTAGAGGCTCCACCATTACCTGGGTCCCTCCACTGACTCACAGCCAACTTTTTAGCATTTGCAAGGAATAAACGTTTCTTTTATAGCCATTGAGATTTTGACATTAATACCATGGCAAAGCCTAGCACGTTCTAGGTGGCATATCATGGGAGCAGCCCAAACCAGAGGTTTCCAATTTTTTGGCATCCCTGGGCTACATTGGAATAAGAATTGTCTTCTTCCATAAAATACACTAACATTAACAATAGCTGATGAGCTTAAAAAAAATGCAAAAAAAGTCTCATATTGGCCAGACATGGTGGCTCACACCTGTAATCCCAGCACTTTGGAAGGTCAAGGCAGGCAGATTACCTGAGATCAGGAGTTTGAGACCAGCCTGGCCAACATGGTGAAACCCTATCTCTACTAAAAATACAAAAATTAGCTGGGTGTGGTGGCGAGTGCCCATAGCCTCCGCTACTTGGGAGGCTAAGGCAGGAGAATCGCTTGAACCCAGGAGGCGGAGGTTACAGTGAGCCAAGGTTGCACCACTCTACTCCAGCCTGGGTGACAGAGTGAGACTGTCTCAAAAAAAAAATCTCATACTGATTTAAGAAGATTTACACATTTGTATTGGGCTCCATTCAAAGCCATCCTGGCCTGTGGGTTGGACAAGATTGGCCTAGACTCTAGAACTGAAAATAGAGTTCAGCTAAAATAATTAATAGTAAAAAATGTCAGTGATATTGACTTACATACCAAGGCCACAAAGACTTCTAAAAGCCTTCAGGTATTGAACATGCAGGTTCTTGTGGACCTGTGCCTAACTCTTCACTTACACGTACTTGAAAATACCTGTTGACTTGGAAATGCCAGGGCATTTGAATGATCTGACCATTTCTTAATAATGTCTGGCTCAAACAGCATTTCTTAAAGCAAAGGTTCATTGTATTCAGCCTTGAGATTAAGCAGGTAGTTGTCATCTGTCACGTTATTCTGACGGCTCCGCATCGCTGAACGTTCTGGTCACTCTGTAGCCTCCAGAACCTCAGAGGACTCCTGCCGCAGTCCCTGTCCTTCCGGGGTCCACAGGAGCCCCCCATCCCGGTTCTGTTTGATTGGGGGTTGGGTGGCATGCCTCTGTGTTGGTACCCTTCCCTTTTGGTTCATGTCCCTCTGGAGCTTTAGCGGGTGAATACAGAGCATGCTAGGGGACAGCCTTCTGCGAAGCCTGCCAAGTGCGGCCGAGCAGTGCTGGGGAGGACTGAGTTTCTGTGGCTGCGTCCAGTAAGGTGAGGTAACTTGGGGTGCTGTACTGGAGGCCTGGTTCATTGCAGAGGTGGCGCAGGGTCAGATTTTGACGTTTGTCCGGGACTCAGGCTTTTCCTCAGCCTTTGTTCTAGAGCACTGGGGTGACAGTGGAAACATCTCTGCTGTCGGAAAGAAAACACAATTAGGAATGGCATTTCACTAGGCGGTTCTGCTTTTCATCTAAAGTAATAACAGCCAAGTAATTCTGCAAGAACTGAAAGAAGCTAGTAGTCATTCTTAAAAGCAAAATCTTTTCCGCCAAAACAGTAATACATTTTATTTTTAAAAAACTTCAAAATACAAAAGAATAACCTCACATAACCCCACAGTGCAAAGGTCAGCATTGTTAACGCTTTAGAGTTTGTTTCCCTTTCAGTTTTTACATACATTTTTAAATGACATTGAATTTGGGCACATTTTAGAATGAAATTGGGATAGCAGTAACAAACATTTGTTGAAACCATTCAGTGTACCAGGGGGTCACACTTGAAGAGGTGAACAGTTTATATACATTTTCTCATTTATTCCTTACAACTCTTTGAAAAATCATTGTCTCCATTTTCAGAAGAGCAGCTGAGACACAGGCTAAGTCTGTGTGACCTTTTTCCAAGGTCACACAGCTCTTAAGAGCAGTGCCAAGATAGAAACCAAAGCAGTCTGTTTCCAGAGCCCTTGGTCTTATTATGATGCAGTACTGTCTCACAGTAACAATAGCTTGTATTACATTTGATAGAATTGTGCAGTAGTACTGAATTGTTTGGTTCTGTCTGCTTATTCCGTAGATTCAGAAATGGAAGCCCATAGTTAGGACTCAATTTACTCAAGAACACATAGCTGGTAAATGTCAGCACCCAAACTGGAACACAGTGTCCTGACCCACATAGTGTGCACTGAGTCTAGATAACCAGAAACCTTTGTCCTCCCTACATCCTAACCCTGAAACCAAGCTTCACTGTATAGTGTATTATATAGGGTCAGTGCCAAGTCTGGATTAAACAGAGGGTGGATGACTCTGACAGCTTTCTTCTAGCACATACACGTAATTTCAGTTTGTGTTCAGGGAATTTACAGGCATCTAACAGTGATGGGTACAGCTTTCCCTCAATTATGCCATGCAGTGCTAGGGTTATAAAAGGGCAAAAGGTACAGCCTAGCATTAGTTCCAACTTTATACCCTCATCAAGCATTTTTACTGATAAGCAGTAAGATTGATTGATTTCGGGCTTTAAATATCGTGGCTTTCTCCAATCTGGACTCTTGGGAACATGCCAAGCATTGTTAAATCATAAAGTAAGCCAAAACTCATTTGGCGATCTATGCATAAACATTCCTGTGCATACGAGACTGTCCTATAACCAGAGGTCTGTGAGAACATGAGGCTTTGCACTGTGACTCAGAGTTGGATGGCCAGCCCTGTGGCAGCTGAGAATTAAAGGAGTAAGAACAGGTGTTAACTTACTATGCGGTTTGGTAAAGAATGAAAACCTTTCTACCTTTAGATGTTGTTGTGGACTTCTCAATAGGGGATGCCAACCAGATTTTAAATAATCTGATCTCATCTGTGAGCTCCAGGAGGGCAAAAACAAGTTCTTATGAAACTCACAAACAGTGCTGAGTGAAAAATGACAAGAAGAATACATGTATACAACAGGCAAAACTAATGTATGCTGTTTGAAGTGAGGATCAGGGTTGCCCCTGGAGGTGGGGGTAATGTGGTTGTGATTGAAGGAGGGCACAAAGGAGGCTTCTGTTAGATTTCTTTAACTGGCTGCTGCTCACAGTGTGTTCAGTTTGTAAAAATTTGAGTATTTATTTTACTTTGTACTTATTAAATGTACTCTTTTCTAAGCGTAAATTGTGCTTCAGTTAAAGTTTAGAGGTCCTTATTTGTATTTGTGTATCTTGTTGCACATTGATACTCAGAAAAAAACCTGTTTCATTGAATCAGTTTCAAATGGTGTTGGATTTATTATCCAGGTATTGGGAAACCATTTTTACCTGGAATTGTCAGAGCTATGCAAGCAGAACATTTTTTTTCTTTTTTTCTTTCTTCCTTTCTTTTCTTTTTTTTTTTTTTGTGATGTAGACTCACTTTGTCACCAGGCTGGAGTGCAGTGGTGCCATCTCAGATCACTACAACCTCCACCTTCCGGGTTCAAGCAATTCTCCTGCCTCAGCCTCTAGAGTAGCTGAGATTACAGGCACAGGCCACTACACCCAGCTAATTTTTGTATTTTTAGTAGAGACGGGGTTTCACCATGTTGGCCAGGATGGTCTCGATCTCTTGACCTCATGATCCACCCACCTCGGCCTCTCAAAGTGCTGGGATTACAGGCGTGAGCCACCACACCCGGTGCAAGCAGAACTTCTGAAGTTATTTTTTGGCTCAATGGAAATGTGTCTTAAATGATTCCAGTGTAGACTCCTTGGAATAAAGAATGATGACACTTTGGTTCAGTAGACAAACATTTATTGACAGCCTCCTAGGGAAGTACTAGAACTTCAAGCTGTGTACAGCTAATGACATCATACCTCCCAAAAGCAGCTCACAGTCTACAGGGGGTTAAAGTGCATGGGTGGTGATAAAAGGAGGAGTCAGGCAGTGCCGCAAGACAAGCACAGAGCAACAGGTGTGGCAGAGAATAGAGAGGCGTTCCACTGGGCCTAGGAAAAGCTTCATGGCAGAAGGGGCATTTGAAATGGGTTTTAAAGAATATGTAGGATTTCGATGAACATAAGTAGATGGGTGGCAGGCATTGTGAGCATCATGCATATGAGAAAATCCATAGGAAATTCATATATATTCTGATAATTTAGTTTGTATGGTTCACTTAAAGATATTATTATTATTATTATTATTTTTTTTTTTTTGAGACAGAGTCTTGCTGTGTCTCCCAGGCTGAAGTGCAGTGGCATGATCTCACCCTACCACAACCTCCACGTCCCAGATGGAAGCGTTTCTTCTGCCTCAGGCTCCCAGGTAGCTGGGACTACAGGTGCACGCCACCATGCCCAGCTAATTTTTGTATTTTTAGTAGAGACAGGGTTTTACCGTGTTGGCCAGGCTGGTCTTGAACTCCTGATTGCGTGATCCGCCTCGACTTCTCAAAGTACTGAGAATGAACGTGATTATGAGTGTGAGGCACCGCGCCCAGCCCACTTAAAGATATTCTTAAGGTGTCCTTCAGGTGCAGGGTGAGGCCTGAAAGGTGGGCTAAGGCCTTATAGTCCTATAAGGCCCTTCCTAATGCCTGCCAATGAAATGATACACCAGGTTATATTATTTCATTTAGCAGGCATTATGAAGCCAAAGGAAGTTTCTAAGATGTAGACTAGCATAATTCTCCAGTAAAATCAAATTTCTAGCCTCAGTGATTGTACAGTTACCATTAATTACCCATCTGCCCAAAATAAACATTTTGTAAGTTTCATGCACTCTCTGTGGCTATCGTTTGAACCTGTTCCTGTTTGGGTCCACTAATGAGCCACAGGTACGTAGATTCCTTGAGCTTCCTGTGGTCAACCCTCTAGGACTTAAAGGTTATTGTACATCTTTATTCCTCATCACCATCCTTCCTTCTTGACCAGGTGAAGTCGCAACTCCTTTATCCTTTTTTCTAGTCTTGTGATGGGGCATTTACTTCCTTCCAGCTTTTTCTGTATGGTGCTCCTTTGCCAGTTAAAGCAACCAGTGTCACTCATTTATGACAAAATTGTGCACTGGAAGAGAGGGGCCAAGAGCTAATGCTAATGAGTGTTTGTAAGTTGTGGAGGAGGGCTGGCCTGCCCATCTGGGATGGTGTCCCACTCTGCTGCTGTGCTCTCTCCTCTGGAACAAAGCACTGGGCAGGATTTACTATGTGGTGAAGTGTGAATGCTCATTGCTGGGTATGGTCCATGTTTAGGTCTGGATCACTCAGTGTATTAGTCTGTTCTCACATTGCTATAAAGAAGTACCTGAGACTGGATAATTTATAAGAAAAGAGGTTTAGCTGGGCACGGTGGCTCATGCCTGTAATTCCAGCACTTTGGGAGGCTCAGGTGGGCGGATCACCTGAGAGTTCGAGACCAGCCTGACCAACATGGAGAAACCCAGTCTCTACTAAAAATACAAAATTAGCCAGATGTGGTGGCCTATGCCTTTAATCCCAGCTACTTGGGAGGCTGAGGCAGGAGAGTCATTTGAACCCAGAAGGCGGAAGTTGCGGTGAGCCGAGATCGTGCCACTGCACTCCAGCCTGGGTAACAAGAGTGTAACTCCATCTCAAAAAAAAAAGTTTAATTGGCTCACGGTTCTGCTGGCTGTACAGGAAGCATGGCTTTGTCTACTTCTGGGGAGGCTGCAGGGAGCTTTTACTCATGATGGAAGGCAAAGCAGGAGCAGGCACTTCCCATGGCGAAAGCAGGAGTGTGTGTGCAAGAGAGGGGAGGTGCTACACACTTAAAGAACCAGATCTTACGCAGACTCATTACTATGAGAACAGCAGCAGAGGGCTGTTGCTAAACCATTCGTGAGAAAGCCACCCCCACGATTCAGTCACCTCCCACCCGGCCCCACCTCCAACACTGGGGATTACAATTGAACCTGAAATTTGGATAGGGACACAGATCTGAACCATATCACTCAGTGTGAGATTCGTTGATTTTTTACCTTTTTTTTTTTTTTTTTGCTATCAACCTACAGTCCCTTAAAAAAAAGTAACATGCTGAATATTGTCTTGCTTCTCATTTGATTTCTATTGAGACTTTCTATCAAGGCATTATCCTAATCAAAGGGATATTAACTTGACAAACGAGATGCTTCAGTTTAGATCTTAAGACTTGTTTGGAGATTGTGTTTGAACTCTGCAAAGAGCCGTTTTTCATCCTCCGGGGACGTCAACAGTAGAGTGAACTGACATGGAAAGAGGATTACAGTTGGGATGACTTGGATTCAAATTCTGTCGTAACCGTCGGCTTCCACATGTTAATGAATTTAGCATGTTCTTTGTCTGGCATGGTAGTGAAGCATGCAGAGGCATCCTTAGACCCTGCACACAATCTACTTCCGCCTTTTCCTTTCAGAGCACAAACTTGCCACTCCCTTCACCAGAAAGCTCAGTGCTACCTTGCAGTTCTTTTCTCTAAATGACCCATGTGGTCTTGGTTTTATCATTATTTTTCTTTTGTTTTTTTTCTTTTTTCTTTTTCTTTTTTTTTTTTGAGACAGAGTCTCACTCTGTTGCCCAGGCTGCAGTACAGTGGCACAATCTCAGCTCACTGCAACCTCTGCCTCCCGTGTTCTAGTGATTCTCCTGCCTCAGCCTCCCGAGTAGGTGGGATTACAGGCACCCACCACCATGCCCGGCTAATTTTGTATTTTTACTAGAGATGGGGTTTCACCATGTTAGCCAGGCTGGTCTCAAACTCCCAACCTCAGGTGATCCACCTGCCTCAGCCTCCCAAAGTGCTGGGATTACAGGCGTGAACCACCGCGCCTGGCCCGTTTATTTATTTATTTATTTATTTATTTATTATTTTTTGTCACTGTGGTGTGGTTTGGAGTTGTTTCCATTTCTAAATACTGTTGTTTTACCCAATTGTTAAAGTTAATCTTGTACCATATTATTCTGTCACATCTTTTTAATTATTCCATTAAGAAAATAATGTTCTTGTGTTGATGGATGTACCTGCTGGTATCTTTTTCCCTATCTTTCTTCCTTTTTAAAAGATTCTCCATCTATTAAGTGAGTGAGTTCTGCATAGGATGCATTCCCTATGGTGGTGAAGTTCCCAATAAATGGGGCGTGGCAGGCATTCTAGTTACCTGGGCACTTTGGGAGACTAGGACTGACTGGTGACCTCATTCTATTTTGCGTTTTCTCCCCTGGGAACCAAGTTACTGTCTCATCACCCAAGAAAGTGGATAGCCTGGGAGATCTGAATCTCACAGCTACTTAGTGTGGATGGATGCAGGAAAGAGCCAGGCTGCCCCTATGTTCAACTTGAGGGGACAGCAGGGGGGTTTTATCCTGTGATACTTGGAGTTTGAAAATCTGGGACTTAATGTATGTATCTTGTATGTGCACAGATTCTATCACAGTAATTATCTCTTTGACTTCAGATTTTAACATGCTTCTTTCCTGTCTCTTTCAGGTAGAACGTCATGACATGAATACCTTAAGCCTGCCCCTGAACATACGCCGAGGGGGGTCAGACACCAACCTCAACTTTGACGTACCCGATGGCATCCTGGACTTCCACAAGGTCAAACTCACTGCAGACAGCCTGAAGCAAAAAATTCTAAAGGTAACGGAGCAGATAAAAATTGAGCAAACATCACGCGATGGGAACGTTGCGGAGTATCTGAAACTAGTTAACAGTGCAGACAAGCAGCAGGCGGGACGTATCAAGCAAGTCTTTGAGAAGAAGAATCAGAAATCAGCTCACTCCATCGCCCAGCTGCAAAAGAAGTTAGAGCAGTATCATCGAAAGCTCAGAGAGATCGAGCAGAATGGAGCCTCCAGGAGCTCAAAGGACCTTTCCAAAGACAACCTGAAGGACATTCACCGCTCTTTGAAAGATGCCCACGTGAAATCTCGAACTGCGCCCCATTGCATGGAGAGCAGTAAGTCGGGCATGCCAGGGGTTTCACTCACTCCACCTGTGTTTGTTTTCAATAAGTCCAGAGAGTTTGCCAACCTGATCCGGAATAAGTTTGGCAGTGCCGACAACATTGCTCACTTGAAAAATTCCTTAGAGGAGTTTAG
Source organism: Plecturocebus donacophilus (assembly GCA_004027715.1). Classification (NCBI taxonomy): domain Eukaryota; kingdom Metazoa; phylum Chordata; class Mammalia; order Primates; family Pitheciidae; genus Plecturocebus; species Plecturocebus donacophilus. Next base: position 18,751 of record PVKP010016641.1, read on the forward strand.
GCCAGAGGCAAGTGCCAGGGCCTACGGGGGCAGCGCTACCATCGTCAACAAACCCAAGTATGGCAGCGATGATGAGTGTTCAAGTGGCACGTCAGGCTCGGCCGACAGTAACGGAAACCAGTCCTTCGGGGCTGGTGGAGCCAGCACACTGGACAGCCAGGGGAAGCTCGCCGTGATCCTGGAGGAACTGAGGGAGATCAAGGATACCCAAGCTCAGCTGGCCGAGGACATCGAGGCACTGAAGGTGCAGTTTAAGAGAGAATATGGTTTTATTTCTCAGACCCTGCAGGAGGAGAGATACAGGTATTTCAAAGTATTTGGCTTTTTTTTTTTTAATTTTTAATTTTAGTGAGTACATAATAGGTGTGGCATTCTTTTAGATGTGTAAGTTACTACAGAGAGATTGTCGGCTTGTTGTATTTTCACTAAATATAGTTATGGAATAAAAGACATTTAGCGATCAATATATCCCTAATGTATTTATGAATCCCTCATTCGAAAATCTGAAATCCAGACGTTCCAAAATCTAAAACTTTTGGAGTGTCAACATGATACCATAAGTGGAAAATTCTACACATAAATAACACAAACTCAAGGCACAAAAGTATTTAAAATATGGCACACTATTACCTTCAGGCTACGTGTATATGGAGCATAGGAAGCAAATGAATTTTGTCTTTAGACTTAGGTCCCATCCCTGAGGTGTCTCATTACATATACACAAATATTCAAAATCTGAAAAAAAAAGTCAAAATCTTAAACACTTCTGGTCCCAAGCATTTCAGATAAGGGATACCCAACAATTTCCATCCATCATGATGCTAAGTTTTATAATTTGTGGCTTTTAGCTGACAGTTTAGAGAAGGATATATGTGTGGTGGGTCCCTTAAAATATCAGTTACAGGCAATGACTCCTGTGCGTCCTAAGATTCTGATTCAGAAGACTTCTGTTGTAGCGTCATTACGCTAATTCAGAGATCTATATTTGATTTCCGTCCATAACAACTGTCAAGTGAAAAACACTAATTCATTACCCAACAAAGTTAATTTTATTTGGTACATCAGTCTTGACATCCTTATGTAATATACATTTTTTCACGTTTTGTACTTTGCTCATTCAAGTTTTTACTCTAAATGAAGAACTTTCCAAAGTCATCTTAAGATTAAAGCATACATTCCAACCTTGTGGCTTGTATTAGCTAATTTTAAAAGTAGATGTTTTATAGGCTGGCTTTTAGGGACTTATAGCTTATTAACAAAAGGTGTGTAAGCCCAAATATAAGGTCATTTTCCCCATTTTTCTAATAAACAGAAACTTCAAAAATTTTTTAGTGAATGTTAACAATACATTAACTTCTTAAAATGTAGATAAAATAGTAAAATGCGTTATTACAAACTATAACATTAAATGTTTAAATTTAATTTACACATGTTATAATTGATGTATGATTTGATGTCTGTATTAATTTAGAAATGGGGCCTTTTCAATTCTCCTATTTTATGAAACAAAATTTTTTTTCTATATGTATCTCTGGAATCTTTTACACAAGAAGTATTTTTAAGTCACAGCTTTTCCAGAGTATGAACATCAATTGTATCCAAATAGTCTGGGATATAGCACTTTTTAGATGTACATTTTCTCTCAAGTTACAGATCCCCATTTATGTGAGTTCAGGATGATTTCTGTCTGTCCTGTGGTTACGTTTGTGACCCGTGTGACACAGTCACTTCCTGTATTACTGAAGAGACCTTTAAAGGCTTATTCACAGCAGTAGCAGCATTTGACATCTGAGAAGTCATGCCTGAGAATAAACATTAAATCTGGATGAAGCTTTTTGGTCTCCTTTATAAAACGATTCTACCAGGTGACCTATGTAAGCATCTGAAATTGGCATTGATCAGAGTCATTTCAGGCTAATGAATGCATCTTCTCCAAACAGTGCATCCTGTTTCCCAATACACAGTATGAAGTTTTTTGTTTGTTATTTTTGTTGTTGTTTTTTTTAACTCTTATTTTTTGAGATAGAGTCTCACTCTGTCACCCAGGCTGGAGTGCAAAGGCATGATTTTGGCTCACTGCAGCCACCACCTCCTGGGTTCAAGCGATTCTCCCATCTCAGCCTCCCAAGTAGCTGGGATTACAGGCACATGCCACTATGCCCAGCTAATTTTTGTATTTTTAGTAAAGACGGCGTTTCACCAAGTTGGCCAGACTGATCTCAAACTCCTGACCTCAGGTGATCCACCCGCCTTGGCCTCCCAAAGTGTTAGGATTATAGGCGTGAGCCACCATCGCACTCAGCTGAGGTTTCAAATATGAGAAGAATCATCTTTAGTGAGAGGGACAGGACACAGGAATGAGAATCTTTGTACTTCTGTTCCTTTAGATTTGGACATTTGGAAACACCACATGATGAACCATCTATATTTTATAATAACCTTAATTTTGTATTGTCACTTAGGTTCCAAGAGCTGAAATCCGTAATCAGTGTGTGTGTGCATGCTGGGAGATAGTAGAGTTGGCTCCAGAGTAGAAGGTGATACTAAAAGCATGGTGCTTTCCCTGTGAGCTTTCTGGCCATGAATCCCAACAGCAGTGTCGGGGCAGAAGAGGGAGAAGGCACTGCAGATACCAGAGGTCCTGGCCCTCATTTAGCAGGATGCCACAGAGCCCTGTCTCCTGCCTGGCCCTGGCGAATGCATCAGGTGACAAGCTCTATCTTGAGGTCACTGCAGTTAGCTAAGGTGCTAATCTGACCCATGTGCACCTTCAGTGGCAAGGACAGAGAGTCAAGACTCCAGAGACTGGGTCTTTCCAGATCTGGGATTTAGTGTTATCCAAAAGCACATTTCCCACAGCAAGCCTTACTCTTTTGGAAAAACAGCCCATCAGGGGATGAGAACAAGCCAAAAGATACTGGCACAGGACGATAAAAAGGACATTGTTCTGCAGTGTGCTGTGAAATGTCACACTCGGAATCGGCTCCTCTCTTTTAAAGATACGAGCGACTGGAGGACCAGCTGCATGACCTGACGGACCTGCATCAGCATGAGACAGCCAACCTGAAGCAGGAGCTGGCCAGCATCGAGGAAAAGGTGGCCTACCAGGCCTACGAGCGCTCGCGGGACATCCAGGTACCTTTCCCTTTGTGATTAGACACAGGCCTGGGCTCTTCCCAGGCCTTAATTCATTTAACAGACTAAGTGCTTATGCCTGAGTCTTAGGATTTCTGGCGCATAGGACAAAATGTATTCTCTGCACAAACATTTTCTCTGCCCCATGTTAACCCCACTAGCTCATGTTATAGACATTACTAAGTAAAAAAAAAAACAATATTCTATTTTTTTGAGGCAAGTCTCACTCTGTGGCTCAGGCTGGAGTACAGTGGGTGATCTCAGCTCATTGCAATGTCCACCTCCCAGGTTTAAGTGATTCTGCTGCCTCAGCCTCCTGAGTAGCTGGAACGACAGACGCCACCACGCCTGGCTAATTTTTTTGTATTTTTAGTAGAGATGGGGTTTCACCATGTGAAAAGGTTGGTCTCGAACTCCTGACCTCAAGTGATCTGCCCACCTCAGTCTCCCAAGTGCTGAGATTACAGGTGTGAGCCACTGTGCCTGGCTAAGAGACAATATACTTTCTGCCTAAATCAGTTAACAAGTATTTATTATGCACCCCAAGCCCATCAGTACCAAAATGGTAAAATGTAAAAAAAGGAGACAAACCCTGCCTTCAAGAAGCTCATTGTCTAGGTGGAGAGCATGGGATAACACAACTGCCAAATGCCTCAAGACAGCACGAACAAGGGCCAAGTAACACGACATGGACTCTGTAAGCCATGGAAGTTTAGTCATGTGGTGCCCGGCAACCTGCGGACTGGGGGAGCAGTCAGTCATTTAGTGGCAAAACATTGGCTTTCAGTCTCATGGCTGCCATATCAGTTGTGTGGCCCTGAGTAAGACTTGAGCCCATTCACTCATCTGTAAAATAATAGTGTTCATATTTGTAAGAAGCTAAAGCAATTCAGTGCATACTGTGTGCTCAACAATAGCAAAGCACTTGACAGGTTTCTTTTCTTCCCATTTACTTCTCAGCAACCCTTTAAGGTAGTTTCTGCTATTATCCCCACTTCTCAGATAAGGAAGCCAAGGCACAGAGAGGGTAAGTGGCCTAAACAAGGTCTAAACAAGGTCTTGCAAATCCTCCTTGTGGAAGGAATATAATTGAATATCCTAGAGAAGGCAGGACGAGAAGGAATGGGTAGGATCTGGGTGGATGGAAGGAAAGGATAATGGGATCAATATAAACAAAGTTGTGCTCCAGTATTTCCTGATGTGATCCTGGCATGTAGTGAAACAACCCCAGTCTTCTTGATTGCCTTAAAAAATATTTCCCAGGGCTGGTGGCTCACACCTGTAATCCCAGCACTTTGGTAGGTTGAGGCAGGAGGATCACTTGAAGCCAGGAGTCTGAGACCAGCCTGGGCAACATAGTGAGACCTCCATCTCTAAAAACAACTTTTTAAAATTAGCTGGATGTGGTAGTGTGCACCTGTAGTCCCAGCTACTGAGGAGTATGGCTTGAGCCCAGGAGTTCAGGGTTAGAGTGATTGTGCCAATGCACTGCAGCCTGGGGAGTGACACAGTGAGACCCTGTCTCGAGAGAAAAAAGAAAAAGACTCTTCAAGCAATGCCCAGCTTCATTTTTGTGGATTTTCTTTATGGACAGTAGTCCTTTTCTCCAGCTCTAGGAAGTGGCCTAAACAAGGTCTAAACAAGGCTGTGAATCCAAGCCCCACTTAACAAAGGAGAAAATTAAACATAAAGAGCGCTTTCTCCCGCAGTGTGTGAGCTGTGAGCTGGAGTTTCAGCTAGCCACATTTTATTCCACTCTGTTGAAGGCCGAGCCTGTGCTAATCCCAGATGCCTACTTGGACAATTCTGGGAACCAACGCATCAGAGCTGATGGGAAATTCTGCCCCCAGAGACCACAGCGCAGAAGACACTTGGGAGGTTTCTGGCCCTGTTCTAGATTAGGAGACTTCACTTCACCACTGGCTAATTCAAGAAACTTGAACTCATTTAAATGTTAAATGTTGCCAAGTGGGCCAGCTGCAGTGGCTCATGCCTGTAATGGCAGCACTTTGGGAGGCTGAGGTAGAAGGATCACTTGAAGCCAGGAGTTCAGGGCCATCCTGGCCAACGTAATTAGAATTTTTTTTTTTTAATTATCATAGCTGGGCATGGTAGCATGCCTATAACCTCAACTGCTTGAGAGGCTGAGAAGGGAGGAGTTTGTGGCTACAGTGAGCTATGATCACACCACTGCACTGCAGTCTGGGCGAGAGAGCAAGACTCTGTCTCCAAAAAACAAGTAAATAAAAATGTTGCCAAGTGAACAGTACAATTGCTTAACTAAGTCATTCTATTTTTAGAACATGTTTCAGATGTCACTGGGTGGTATCTAAATACATGGTTTTCTTATTTAGGGGATAGTTTGTGTTAATATTGTTCTTCTATGTTTTAAGAAACATATTAGTGGTGAAGAGGACAGATTAACGGAGGGGACCACACAAAGGGAACTTAAAAATCCAGAGAGGTTCATTTTGACGTTTTCTGGTTTCATCTCTCAGAAGTACAAGGAGGATATCTGTGTGATTGAGTGGAGTGCCTTCCCTGTCATGATGGTTAGAATCCTGGCTCTCCTCACCTCTGCTGTGTGGCCCTGGATGAGTTAGTGCTTTGTACCTCAGTTTCCTCCTCAATAAAATGGAAATGTTAATGAGCTCTGCCTGAAAAGGTTGTTAGGAGGGTTAAATGAAATACTCATGTAAAGTATTGAAATCTATCCCTGGCGCATCATAAACATCAAAAAATAAATACTAGCCATTCTTTTTATCGCATCCTGGAGTAGCCACGTCCCTCAAGCGTTCTAGCCGTTGGCCTTTTGACGTCATCTTTATTTCTCATTTCTTTTGTTCTTATAGGCAGGGTCACACAGAGGGAATGGGCTGCTGTGGGTGAGGGAGGCTGTTGCCTGCAGAGATGCAAGAGTTTTGTTGTTTAAACAACTGAGTCATTTTTTTAAACCCTGAATTCCCAGTTGAAAATGTTTCAGGATAACCATTTTATGGTCATCATCCCCAATAAGGTAATTACTGGACCCAAGGAAGTACCAAAAATTGTGGAGCTGAATACATCTGGCTGCTGTGACTAAAATTCCTTGCAATTCAATGCTTACTTTTCTTGGATTTTTCCTTTGGTTAAAAAAATCTGACAGCAGTTGTAAGACAGAATTAAGATTGGTCTATTTGTACATGTAATTCATCTTATAATCAAAGATTCACAGATTTGCCTAAAAGGTTGGCCTTCTGTCTTGTTCCATCACTTTTTCTGTGCTATGCCTAAAATGGAGGAAACTTTAGACCCAAGTAGTTGAAAAGAATGCATGATTTCAGGTATATGCTTGTTACTGTTGAAAGCCAGTGCTTTCTAGAACATGAAGATCTGAAGACGTTTTACCCTTTTCATTGGTAGCCTAGTATAATGGAAGTTACTATAGTAACAGAGAACCTGTTCTTTGGCCCATAGAGTTATTCAGCAGAAGAAAAGCAAATCAATCATGGAGCCATTATGCTTGTTTAAAACATGAAAAGATGACTATATTTTAATTGAGCAATCGCAGATTGGCAAATGTGTTAGAACAGAGAGGGGCACATTGTACTACCTCTAGTTAGGTCCTTTTCACCCAACAGGCTCGGAGGTTTTTTTTTTCCAGACAGTCTCGCTCTGTCGCCCAGGCTGGAGTGCAGTGGTACAATCTTGGTTCTCTGGAACCTCTGCCTCCTGGGTTCAAGCGATTCTCCTGCCTCAGCCTCCCAAGTAGCTGGGATTACAGGCGCGTGCCACCATGCCCAGCTAATTTTGGTATTTTATTTTTAGTAAAGATGGGGTTTTCATAAAGAACTCCTGACTTCAAGTGATCCGCCCACCTTGGCCTCCCAAAGCGCTGGGATTACAGGTGTGCGGCACTGCGCCTGTAAAGCCTCACATTGTCTCGCTGGCACCCAGCTGTCTCTTTCATATTCAGCCTGCTGCATGCCTGGTGCGAGCTCTGTGCTGGAGAGGACAGCAAATGCAGGATGGGCTAGTTCCTGTCCTCAGGCAGCATATGTCTCCTATGTCTCGTGGTTGGGGAGGAGAGCTGAAGTGAGACTTGACCTAATCTCATGGATTAGGAAAGGCTTCCCCAGGGATGTGGCAATCAAGGTGAGACCTGAAAAATCAAGGGAGATCCACAGGTGAAGAGGAGGGAGTCCGGGAGGCACACGCCTCAGGCAGAGTCTACTGAATGTGCGGAAGCCCTGAGCGGAGTCTGTGCTCCTTTTCAGAACTTAGGAAAAAGCTGGGTATGGGGGCTCTCACTTGTAATTCCAGTCATTCAGGAGGTGGAGGCAGGAGACCAGAGGCTGAGGCTGTAGTGAGCTGTGGCGGTGCTCCTGCATCCTAGCGTGGGCAACAGGGTGAGCCCTTGTCCCTGAAGAAAAGAACCTGGAAAAGAGCACTGTGACAGCAGGGGGCTGGCATGAAGTCATTCAGTGAGGGAGGAGAGGGTACCTAACCTGGGCTTTACAAGGCCTCAGAAGGCCGTGGTAAAGATGGGAAAGGTTTTATGAAAAGGAGTGACGTCAAATACCATGTTTAAAAGACCACTTGGGCTGCTGTATGGAAAATGGATTCATGACGGTGGGGAACAAAAGGATGTGTAGGGAAATTCGTGTAAGGTTATTGCAGGCAAGAGATCCTGGTGACTTTGATTGGGGCGCTGACCTGGTGGGCAGAGAACCGGACCAGTTGAGCTAGAAACTGGATGTTGCCTCCTTGGCTGGGAGGCGGGTTGGATGAGAAAGATATCAGGGTATGCCTGTCTGGCTTCGGGCGTGAGGAACTGGGTGGATCGTGGTGCTGTGCTCTGAGATGAGGGACGCTGGAGGAGAGCAGGGTTGGCTGCAGGCGTTGGATAGCTGCGGTACATGAAGCCACATTTGCACATGTTGCGTTGGAGGTGCTTTCAAGAAGCTCTGATGGAGAGGTCACAGGCACAGGGATCTATGAGTTCATCTCAGAAGAGAGAGCTGGCCTAGAGATACACTCGTAGCCATCCGTGTCTCAGTGATTGAAGACTTGGAATGGATGAGATCCAGGGAGATAGCCTTGGAGTAACACCGTGTTCAGAGAGCAGGCGAAAGCAGAGTTGCCCCACACTCAGCCCCACTCCCTTCCACTCCCTTCTCTCGTCTTCCTTCACCAACCTCTTAACTGATGGACAAAAGTCTTTGAGCAGTGGAAATGAGGACTGGCCATTGGAGATCCCACACACTCCTTGGCTGAAGGTGGAGTAGTCACAAAGTGGAACCTCCCTCCTCTACCTTGTCCCTGATGGCACCAACGGGCACTGATATTTTATATCACTTTATTTCAAAAATACGTAAAGTCAGGCTGGGCCCGGCAGCTCACACCTATAATCCCAGCACTGTGGGAGGCCAAGACGGGCAGATCACTTGAGGTCAGAAGTTCGAGACCAGACTGGCCAACATGGTAAAGCCCTGTCTCCACTAAAAATACAAAAAGTAGCCAGGTGTGTGACAGACAACTATAATTTCAGCTACTCGGGAGGCTGAGGCAGGAGAATTGTTTGAACCCAGGAGGCAGAGGTTGCAGTGAGCTCAGATTGCACCACTGCACTCCAACCTGGATGACATAGTGAGACTCTGTTTCAAAAAAAAAAAAAGAAAGTAAAGTTGACCAGGTGCAGTGGCTCATGCCTGTAATCCCAGCATTATGGGAGGCAGAGGCGGATAGACCAGGAGGTTAGGAGTTTGAGACCAGCCTGGACAACATGGTGAAACCTCCATCTCTACTAAACCTACAAAAATTAGCTGAGCGTGGTAGTGCGCACCTATAGTCCCAGCTACTCAGGAGGCTGAGGCGGGAGAATTGCTTGAACACAAGAGTCGGCGGTTGCAGTGAGCTGAGATCTCACCACTGCACTCCAGCCTGGTGACAGAGCGAGACTCCATCTCAAAAAAAAGAAGGTAAAGTCAAAAAAACTTAGCCATACTTCCTCATTTGTGATATTTTGTAGTCGTATCCACATGGTCTTCTATCTGAACAACAGGAGAACATGAGCCTGGAGATTCTTGTTCCACATCTTTGTCACCATCATCCTCAGCCAGGGATTCGCAGCTGCCCTGGCATTGGGCTTTCTGAGCTGGGGCTTTCATGTTCAGCTGAGCAGGCGCTCACACGTTGCTCACGATCACAACAGCATTTGACGCTTGCTCTCCCTCTTGCCCACAGGAAGCCCTGGAATCCTGCCAGACTCGCATTTCTAAGCTGGAGCTCCACCAGCAGGAGCAGCAAGCTCTGCAGACGGACACCGTGAATGCCAAAGTTCTCTTGGGGAAGTGCATTAACGTGGTCCTGGCCTTCATGACAGTTATCTTAGTGTGTGTGTCCACCATCGCGAAGTTTGTCTCGCCCATGATGAAGAGCCGCTGCCACATTCTCGGCACCTTCTTTGCCGTGACTCTTCTTGCTATATTTTGTAAAAACTGGGACCATATCCTGTGTGCCATAGAAAGGATAATAATACCAAGATGAAGCCACTGGTTCCTGCCTTCAAGTTCTTTTAAGTTTTTATTTTAAAGAAAACTCTGTGCATACTACCAAATTTTACAATGAATGATTGTGCTGACTCGTGTGCAAGAAAAACTAGGGCTGTGTGGTGTATGTAAATAACTACAGTTCTCTTAACTCGGGAGCAGTTGCCAACTCAGTCCTCGTACTTGGTTAACACGAATCTGTTTGAGAGCCCTCCTACCTTGCTCACTGCCTTAATCAGACCAATTTCCTGCCCACCTGACTAGCCCAGCGTGGTAAACCTCTGTATATTGAGACCTTGGAATAATTGAGTGATCCAGAAGAAAAGAGAGCTCTCTCTTAAGTCTTTGTCAGAATTGAGCTTCATGATTGCTAATGGTTGTGTTTTCTGTGAGTCCTATAAAAGGCAAGGATATGCATGATTCAGGGAATGAAGAACCACAGGCTTGGGCAGTGTGAAACACTGTGGCCTATGGAAACACAGGTCCCTGTGTGATCCACCCCGCTTATCTCCAGGTGACCATAGGTCCCGTCATGTACTCAGTGTCCGCAGCGGTCAATTGTGTGTGACCCTGTAACATGGAAATCTTACCACATACCTGTTTATCCAACAAGTCTACCTGAGGGGTATTGTTACACTTTAAATGGTAAGGCATAGGGATTTATGAATGGGGCTTTTTCCTTCTCATACCCAGGCAACCGACATCTGATTTTATCTGAATTGGCTAGCAAATGCCCAGCCTTCAGAGTGTGCAGCTAGGTTTTCAAATCCTTCAGCAAACTGTGACTTTAACATTAATTTGGAATCCTGTGAGCATTACTCTGAAGGTCTGTGTTTTGGCAAATCTTTTTTTATTCTTATTTTTTGAGACAGGGTTCTGCTATTATTGCCCAGGCTGGTCGCAAACTCCTTGCCTCAAGGGATTCGCCCACCTCAGCCTCCCGAGTAGCCGGGACTGCAGGCACAAGCCACCCTGCCTGGCTGTTTTGGCAAATGTTGATTGTGATAAGCCCACCTGGAAGATGTGATTCATTTTATTCACAGGTCTGTGAGGGACTGCAAAGCTTACTCAGGAAATGAAAACAAATGATGGTCATGTTGCAGTTCTTTCCTTGAAGGACAACAGAATCATAGCCTATGAAGTGAAAGTGCACTGAGGTGTAGGAACACTGAACACATGAAAAGAGGACACTGGGTGTGACTGAATGGCGGCTAGATTAGTGGGAGCGGTTCACCTGGATGAAGACTGAGAGAGTCCTCTTCAGGATGTGAAAGGCAAGCAAGAATGAACTAAGTCCGGTGTTTGAGCCAAGGTTACTACTGTCTCTCTCTCTCTCTCTTTTTTTTTTTTTTTTTAACATGGAGTCTTGCTCTGTCGCCCAGGCTGGAGTGCAGTGGTGTGATCTCAGCTCACTGCAGCCTCCGCCTCACGGGTTCAAGTGATTCTCCTGCCTCAGCCTCCCAAGTAGCTGAGACTACATGCACGTTCCACCATGCCCAGCTAACTTTTTGTATTTGTAGTAGAGACAGAGTTTCACCATGCTGGCCAATATGGTGTCGATCTCCTGACCTCGTGATCCACCCACGTTGGCCTCTCAAAGTGCTGGGATTACAGGTGTGAGTCACCTCACCTGCCTACCACCTGTCTCTTAACATCTCACTGAATCTAAGTTTGTAGGTCTTAGGATGCCCACACTGCCTCTGAGCTGAAAGCATTCAAAAGTTAACATCCCTGTTTGGGGCATACCATTCAGCCCAGATGATACTTTCCTTTAAATCTGTGTCTGTGTGTATATAACAAAGAGGAAGATGTAAACAATGTTCATGGAAACTGCTGTTGAGCCCCTTGTCCCGCCACTCCTGCCATCTGCTGCAGACAGGAAGGCATGAGAGTACATTTTCTTTCAAAAGACATCAAGTCTCCTGGATTCAAATTAAGTGCAATATTTTGCAAACAGTTCTTAGGGAAATCTCATGAAGGAAACAAATGTGACAGAATATGCCATAGTCTGAGAGAATGGAATAGTTGAGCATTTAGTATAAGTCTTAAGTGTATATGAGTGGGACTCATGCAGCTCAAGCTTTCTTTCTTTTTTTTTAAATGTACAAGTTCAGTGGTTTTAGTAAATTTGCAAACTTGTTCAACCATCACCACTATCTAATTCCAGACCCGTGCTTTTTAAAACAATAAATGTCATTTCATGAACTCTTTGGTGATAAAGTATTTTGGATTCAGGGAAAAGGGAGTTACCAGTCCCACCCCTATCTCATGGCTATGTCTCCTTTCATTGTCAAAACCCCCCCCCAACCGGTCTCCATGTTGATGTGTATACACTGATCTTTCAAATCCAGGGGACAGTTAAGTAGGCCAGGTGCAAGGCAGGGAGGCAGAGAGAATGCTGTTTTTCCTTTAGCTTTTGTATTTCAATGGCCAGCATTACCCTTGACCTGTGGGCATCAGACTCAGTGTGGGCTGAGAGCTGAGTGTAACTTACACTCCTAAATCAAGCTGGGGACTGGGTGGGCCCCTCTTGGTATCTGTGAATCTTTCCAAGTGTGATTTTGGACACACCAGGGATTGAATGCTGCTGTTAGTTTAGAGAATGAGAGATTTCTAACCCATGAGGTGAAGGGCTTTGGGAGAGTCCAAGAAGATGTAGGCCTCATTCTCACACCAGCCCACACCATTCCAGTGCTCAGCCTAGCAAGTGTGCTTTAATGCACGCTTCTCAGACCTGTGATCTGTGTATCTTCTCCCCAGTGACAGAAGTAGAGAAGAGAATGGAAAACAGCATACTCCATCCCCTCTAGTCTGGAGCTGTTTTATAGATCCTGCCAGAAACTAGCTTTATTCTAAAATACTGTAGGGTCTATAATCCTCCTACCTGGATCATGAATTCCTTTTAAATAATTCATATTTTCATTGACTCTCACTAAATGTCAAATTGCCTTGTTTCCACTTGGATAGGCTCAACCTACCTGGCATATTTATTTCACAGTCTTGTTGAAAGTTCATGAAACTTTGTACTTTTTAATAAGATGATACACTCAAGGAAACTTTTAATCTCTGCAGTTTATTCTCTTCTTAAGGAATAAACACTCCCACTGCTTGTTCTCTTCAGTGTTTAAGGAGATTAAATGACATTTTAGAAGTACTGCAATTAAAAATAGTGACATAGCTATAACATAGCTGGAATCAGATATTTAATTTATATTTGTGTCAACTATAATCCTTTCTCCACACCTTTCATTTATAGTAAACATCTTGGGCAAACACAAAGATGAAAAGTGCTTGTTGGACGGGTCAGCACCTGTCACTCAGCAACCATTCCTGAGTGGATGAAGATGCCGGACATTGGATTCTAGCACTGGGTTTATCTGGTGACAAACTCTCCTGTGGGTTTTGAGTTGGTTATTTCAAGCTCAAACTTTGAGTATAATTAAACCAGAGCAACCCCCCCGGCCAAAAAAACCCCATAGTGAAACAGCAAGAAAGCACTCCATTGCTGGGTTTGGACAATGAACGTGGGATTAGTCCCAAGTTCCCAGCTTGGAATGGTAGCATTTTTGCCTATGTGATCCTGATGTCCTATTCACAGATGGAAATCTTCTGAAACTCTGTCTCATTTTAGCCAGTGAGGCTGTTATCCTCTGTCAATTAGCATTCATGTGGTTTTCGCTCTTTCCAGCTCTGTCACTCTTGTTTTCATTTAAATATTGCCCCACTCTGTGTGTTTATTGCCTTGCCATTTCTCTAGCATATCAGGTTTAATTATGGGTTCAGTAATAATGAGGAACTAGCTTCCCTCAGGGGACTAATTACTTTTGTCTTTTTTGGTTGGATTGTACAAGATTATTTTGCATTGAATGGGAACGTTTTTGCAGTGAATCCAGATATAGTTGCATTGGTTTGGAAAAACATTTAAATATATTTATTCATAGAAACATGTGTGATTAAACAACTTACTTTGCATGTCTCTGTAATTCTGAGGAGTGGGCTGGGAAGAAATGAGTGGAAGAAATGGCATCACTTAAAATTCAGGGTTTATACAGAGAAGTGTTTTAAGGTTAGCGCATACACAAAGGAACAAGTTGGTTTAAAAAGATAAATCACTGCAAAGAATGAAGTTGGCTTATTCACATCAAAAGTAGATGTTAAAAAATATGAAACAACTAACCTATAGTTTTCCGAAATCAGTACAGTTCTCTTTATAAGAAGCTAAAAAGTAATGTACCTTGATTGTTTTAGGAATGATTTATGTGTTGCAATTTTAATTTATTTAAAGCATGTCTGCTGTGTTTGTCCTAAGAGAAATGTTTCAACAAAACGTGCTCTGTGTTTAAGATATGCTTAGGCAGTAGTTCAACTCTAAAAGTAGAAACTGGAAATGTTTATTGTGAGGTTTGTTGCGGAATTTCCATTTTGTGAGTTACTACATAGTTTCATGTCAGCCTAAAATTGTAAATTCCCTGTAGATCTTCACCCCATTGTGGTGTCATCAATGAATTCAAAGCCGGTGCCATTATTTTTTTTAAATAAACACTTGATGTTAGCTTTGGTGTTAAATAAAGAGGTAGCTTTCTTAAATTTTCACATTTGTTGGAGGCCATCTCAGTAGCAAATGTGTGTGTGTGACCAATTTTTTAATAGATTTTATTTTTTAGAGCGCTTTCAGGTTCACAGCAAAACTGAGCACAAGGTACGGAGATTTCTAACTCCTGCCCTAGATAAGCATTGCTTCCTTCCACGTCAGCAACGTCTCCCACCAGAGTGGTGCAGTTGTTAGAATTGATAAACCTGCATTGACACACATCACTATCATCCAGAGTTCATAGTTTAGGGTTCATGGTATTGTCATTCTGTGGGTTTGGACAAATGTATGACTACATGTATCCCCTATTACAGTATCACATAGAATAATTTCCCTTCCCTAAAAATCTTCTGTGCTCCATCTGTTCGTCCCTCTCTCCCCCTGTAATCAACTTTTAAACGAATCTCAAGTCTTCTACATAGTAGGAAGTTGGCGGTATGTGGCCCGTCGCTTGAGCCCTGGCAGGAGGAAGGTGGTTTATTCACCGTCATGCTAGCAAACATGTCCTTGTGTTGAAAAGAGGAAGTGATGGGGAGGACAAAGCAGAGCCTTTATGAACTGGAAGGGGACAATGAGGGCAATGCCAATCTGGGCAGGTGCAGGGCGGTAGCACAGGAGGGAGCAGACACCTGACTCGAGCAGGCGACTTCGTGGGCTGTCTCTGGTTTGTCTGGGGCTTTGGTGTCTACAATGTACTTGATTTTCATAGTGTGTGAACTCATATGAATCAGTCCAGTGGTACAGATACCAACACTAGTCCTACAGTAATTCCCCTTTATCCTCAGGGGATGCCTGAAACCTCAGATAGAACTGAACCTTGTATATACCATTTTTCCTAAAATACATACTTATGATAAAGTTTAACGTATAAATGAGACACAGTAAGAGATTCATGACTAATAATAAAATAGATTAGGACTATATACTGCAGTAAAGTAAAATGTTACTGAAGCACAAGCAGTTCGTCTGATAACCGAGACAGCTGCTAAGTGATTCATGGGTGGGAAGCATCTACAGGGATGTCCAATGTTTTGGCTTCCCTGGGCCACACTGGAAGAAGAATGATCTTGGGCCACACATAAAATACCCTAACATGACAGCTGATGAGCTAAAACAAAATCACAAAAAATCTCATAATGTGTTAAGAAAGTTCACAGATTTGTGTTGGGCCGCAGTCATAGCTGTCCTGGGCCACATGCACCCCCTGGGCTGTGGGCTGGACCAGCTTGGTCTACAGCATGCATACACAGGACGAAGGAATGATTCAAGTCGCAGCTGGGACAGTACAGGACAGTGCCAGATTGGAATGGCGCACAATTTAAAACTTACCAGTTGCTTATTTCAGGAATTTTTCTTTCTTTTCTTTTTTTTTTTTGAGATGGAGTCTTGCTCTGTCACCCAGGCTGGAATGCATTGGCACCATCTCGGTCACTGCAACCTCCGCCTTCCAGGTTCAAAGGATTCCCCTGCCTCAGCCTCCTGAGTAGCTGGGATTACAGGTACCTGCCACCACACCTGGCTGATTTTTTGTATTTTTAATAGAGATGAGATTTCACCATGTTGGCCAGGATGGTCTCGAACTCCTGACCTCAGGTGATCCACTCTCCTCGGCCTCCCAAAGTGCTGGGATTACAGGGGTGAGATACTGCGTCCAGCTGATAGAAAAATTTTTAACTCCAGTAGCCCATTCTGTGTCCTGTAAAATGGAGCATAGCTGAATATTTGGAAATCTTATGGGGAACAACTGTTATTTTACACACTATTGTGATTTGATGTCTGAAGATGAATACAGACAATGAAAGTGATTGAATGAAATATGTGTCCAGCCCAGCATATTCCCAAAGGTTGCATTAGGGAAAACACCTTACCAATTCTGCATTTTCCTGAAAAAAAAAAAAAAGGAAATGGGGAAAAGTTTTGTTAGTTGGTTTCAAGCTTCATTAAGCATAGTGCTATAGAATAAAGCAGTATTTCCCAGTTTTGAGTAATATATGGATTTTTTCTTTTTTGAGATGGGGTCTCATTTTGTCACCCAGGTTGGAGTGCAGTGATGCCATTATAGTTCATTGCAGACTTCATCTCCCAGGCTCAAGTCATCTTCCCTCCTCAGCCTCCCAAACAGCTGGGACTACAGGCGAGTGCTGCAATGCCCAGCTAATTATTTTATTTTTTTATAGACAGGATCTTACTTTGTTGCTCAGGCTGGTCTTGAACTCCTGGGCTCAAGTGATTCTCCCACCTTGACCTCCCAAAGTGTTGGGATTACAGGTGTGAGCCACCATGCCCCACCGTGACTTCTGATGTAAGAAATTATTTTGGGCCAGGCACTGTGGCTCATGCCTGTAATCCCAGCACTTTGGGAGGCCGCGATGGGAGGATTCCTTGAGCCTAGGAGTCCAAGACCAGCCTGGGCAACATAGTAAGACCCACTTCTCAAAATATAAAAAGAAGTTATCTTGTACATCTGAGGAGGTCCATAGTCCCATTTGACAAAGTAACTTAAAGTCTTAATAGCATTTAATAATAGCCTTTTAAAATTTGCAATTAAGTTTGTGAATATCTGCAGTCCCACATACAGAGTTGCTTTCTAATAGGTATGATTATGAGATGTAGAAATGTATGGGTCATGTAAGGAACATGGCAATACCAAAGAGCACTTTTCTGGGCATTCATAGATGAGGAACGACACCAGGCATTCTTCGCCATTTACTGTGTACAGTGTACTGTGCCAGGCGCTTTACTTGCACTATCAAATGTAATCATTCCAGCACCCAACAAGACAGGCATTATTTCTGCTTCATAGATGAAGAAACTGAGATTCAGAGAGGTAAAATAACGAGCAGCACCACGCAGCAGGTACTGGGGGAACCCCAAGCCTGTGTGACTCTAGCCTACCCGGTGACCGCTACCCTATACTGTAGTAGAAGGAATTGAGCAACTGGCTTCTTGTCAGTCAGGGCTCACTTTAATCCTAGGACTCTAGCAGCCAGTCACGTGGCTGCAAATTGTGCATTTCCACCTTTGCGCTACTGGCCACACTAGGTAAAGGCAGAGATACCTGAAGCCAGCATCCTTGATTTTTGAAGAGCCGTGAGCTGACAGATTTGTGGATAAAGAGAATGGAAAGCAATTAATTACAGAAACGTTTACACCCTCCCTGGCTTCCTGAGACTCTCGAGGTCTGTAATTGGCAGCTGACGCGGCTGAGTGTTTCTCAGCTTTTTTGCTCGGCTCTGAGATGGTGACGTCTCTGGTGGCTTCTGCTCTGAGGCTCATGACATCTGCTACCATCTGTGGTGGCTACCTCCGAAATCTCTCTTCTTGCTAAGCCAGCCAGAATCTCTCCCTTGCCAGGCCTTTAACTTCACCAAAGCGGTTAACAGGAACATGCGCCAGCCATGTTAACAGCTGTTTTGTTGGTGGTTACTCCACTCTGGCTTCGCATTGAGAATTTTTTTTTTTTTCTGTTATGTTTAAAAATAAGCCACTAAGTATTAGAAAGAAAATAAAGTCAGCCGGGCGCAGTGGCTCACGCCTGTAATCTCAGCACTTTGGGAGGCCAAGGCAGGAGGACCACCTGAGGTTGGGAGTTCAAGACCAATCTGACCAACATGGAGAAACCTGGTCTCTACTAAAAATACAAAATTAGTTGGGTGTGATGGTGTGTGCCTGTAATTCCAGCTACTCGGGAGGCTGAGGTAGAATTGCTTGAACCCGGGAGGCGGAGGTTGCAGTGAGCCGAGATCACGACATTGCACTCCAGCCTGGGCGACAAGAGTGAAACTCCATCTCACAAAAAAAAAAAAAAGAAAATAAAGGCATGTATTTTCTGGTCTGTACTAGCAGTGAGGGACTCCGTTTGCTAAAGAAGCTCTGAGGCCTGGATACCTGGATCCTTCTCTGATTCTTGGACTGTCAACGTCACAAGCAACAGTGCTAACCCAGCCTTCTACCAGGAGTTTCCTCCTGAAAGTGCTTTTGAATTCTCTTCCTTCATTGTATTTCTTCTGTGTTTTGATGCCAAGGTCTTGTAGCTCCAGGGAACAGTGAGCTGTAAGACCCCAAAGCTTAGGCCACAAGCAGAAGTATGTATATCCCCACACACCGTGGCTTAAGTTGGCAGAAACCCAAAGACATGCTTGGATTCAGAGAGATTGCTGTCCCCAAACATGGTCAGAATTGTTGCAAGGTGACTTCTTGTTATGCATTGTCAACAAAAAACAATTGCCTAAGAAAATCCATGGAGGCCAGGTGAGGTGGCTCATGCCTGTAATCCCAGCGTTGTGGGAGGCTGAGGCGGGTGGATCACTTGAGGTCAGGAGTTCGAGACCAGCCTGGCCTATATGACGAAACCCTGTCTCTACTAAAAAAAAAGCCAGGCATGGTGGTGCATGCCTGTAGTCGCAGCCACTTGGGAGGCTAAGGCAGGAGAATTGCTTGAACCCAGAAGGCGGAGGTTGCAGTGAGCTGAAATTGCACCACTGCACTCCAGCCTGCTGACAGAGTAAGACTTCGTCTCAAAAAAAGAAAGCAAGCAAGTCCATGGAAACCATGAATGAGAGGGAAAGGAGGAGAACAATTCAGTCAGTAAGCAATCATTCTCAAAGGAGCAGTGGAGGGACTCAGGAGGCCGGTGGCTGGCTCTCTGGGTGAGCTGCAGAGTGGCAGCTGTGTCCTTGGAGCTGATGGGGATCCTGCCTGGCCAGCTGCCCTTGGTCTTCCGGGTTTCTGGTTCACAGAGCTCGTTCGTGGCCTCCCTGGGGGTATCGACTCTGTGCAGGCTCCAAGCCAAGCTGGAGGGTGCTTGGCAGCCTCAGTGAACCCTTTCTACTGGGGACAGACGGAGCTGTCCGGCAGGGCAGAATGTTTCAGCTCCTTGGCAGCTGTCTGTGCTTGAATGTAAATCACTGCATTTGCTTTCTCTTGTCAGGGGTATTCTTGTCAGAGTGAATCCATTAGCATGAATCAATTTCACAGGCGTGGGCACCTAATAAACTGATAAAGGCATTTCTAAACTCCACGACGTGGGAAGCCAGCTCGAAACTGGGAGCTTTCCCCTTAATGGCAATTTGATCAAATGAGGGTGAAGGGATGAGAGGGCTGTTTTGCCTCTCAGAATCTCCCCTTCCTAAATTAACTGCCTAGGATTATAGGAACTAGATAAGATAGTAGATGCTCAATAAATGCATTACGTTATTGAAGGCCTGGGGTGCCCAAGGGCCTTCAATAATTTAATGCATTAATTAATTGGATTATTTATTTATTTGAGTCAGAGTCTCGCTCTGTCGCCCAGGCTGGAGTGCAGAAGCCAGATCTCTGCTCACGCAACCTCCGCCTCCCAGGTTCAAGCAATTCTCCCGCATCAGCCTCCCAAGTAGCTGGGACCACAGGCGTGCACCACCATGCCTGGCTAATTTTTTATATTTTTAGTGGAGATGAGGTTTTACCACATTGGCCAGGCTGGTCTCAAACTCCTGGCCTCAAGCGATTTGCCCATCTCAGCCTCCCAAAGTGCTGGGATTACAGAATTTAATGCATTTATTGAGCACCTACTACGTGCCATGCACTGTTCTAGGCACAGAGGACAAAACACTGTTCCTGTCCTTGTGGAGGTTACATTCTGGTAGGGGAGGGGTCAGATGGAAATATGATAACATTTGGAAGGGGGAAGGCCCGTGCTCTTGACATGTTAAAATTAACCTTGATATGCTTACAGAAAAAATGAACTTCCTGAGTGTTTCTTTGAAAATTTCAGCTCAATTTCACAGATAGCTGTACAGCACAGCTGAATAGACTCTTCCACAGTGGAATTATTTCTGAGTCAGAGGGACTCAACACAACAGCAGGAGTACTGGGAAGACCTGGGGTGGTTCTGTTTGGAAAGGGGATGAGATGCTCCTGGTACTCCTGCTCCAGTGTTTGTGGCTTGAAATGAATAACATGCAAATGAACACCTGGGGCTGAGTCAGCAGTGAGTCACCTCCTCTGCCAAGGCCCAGCCCTGAGGCAGACACAGGGCCACCCCTGTGGACTCCTGCACTCCTGAGGCGCTTCGGCAGCAGCCTCTGCACCTGACCCCTGCCACCTGCCCAGTCAAAATTCCAGGTCAGGCCGGTGGCTCGCCACACCTGCCCAGGCCGTGGGACTTTACTGATGAAAACAGCATTCTGGAAGCCTGGGACCGCAGTGCTTCTACCCGCAGCAAGTGCTGAGTTAGCTGCTGCCTTCCCTGGCACCCTCTTGTTTAATAGCTTCCCCTCTGCAGAGAGCTGGGGTCCCCACTTCATCAGGCTCTCCCCTCGGTTACCCCTCCTTCTTCACACCTCTCCATCCCTCTGTCCGAGACAGACTCCCCCCCCGACCCCCGGCCCCTGCCTCTTCTCAGAGCCGGCCCCTCCTTCATCAGCACGTGTTTTCCAATGGGTTCTTCTCAGCATCCACAAATGTCCAGCCGCTGCTGTCCCAAACCCACTTTTATGATCCTGCATTTCCTCAACTCACTACTCCTTTGCCTCCCCGTCACTACCACGTTTCTTAAAAGAATAGACTCCACTCCCCTCTCCCAGGATTTCTTAATCCACCAAAAACTAGTGTCAACCCCCAACACTCCCCTAAAACTTCTGTCAGTGGTCACCAAGGACCCTTTTGTACCTTGGGTGCATGCTTCACAGCCTGTGTTTTTACTAAACTTCTAGTCATTTCCCTTTGTAGTGCTCCCTCCCATCTGAGACATTTTGCTTCCCTTGGGTATTTTCTTTTCTTTTCTTTCTTTTTTTTTTGAGACGGAGCCTAACTCTGTCCCCCAGGCCTGCCGTGGGGCTCACTGCAGCCTCTGCCTCCCAGGATCAAGCGATCCTCCAGCCTCAGCCTCCCAAGTAGCTGGGATTGCAGGCACGCCACCACACCCAGCAAATTTTTGTATTTTTAGTAGAGATGGGGTTTCGCCATGTAGGCCAGGCTGGTCTCGATCTCCTGACTTCAAGTGATCTGCCTGCCTTGGCCTCCCAAAGTGCTGGGGTTACAGGTTTGAGCCCCTGCGCTGGCCATTGGGTATTTTCTTGATCAGCTCTCTGGTTCTCCCGCCACCTCTTGACCACCCTCTGGTCTTCCTGGGCTGCATGATCTCCATCTCATGCCCTTTGCACAGACAAACTCCCCGTGATTCAGCCATCATTTCTAAGATCCCACCATCTCTATGTAGGAGTACCTTCCTCTTTTCTGAGCCATAGACTGTATTTCTATTTCCCCTTCATCTCTACAGAGACATCCTTAGAGCACCTCAAAATGTAAAATCAACCTCATTTTTTTGCCCTTACCTCAAATCTGCTCTATCCACACTGCTTCATTCCATAAAGGCACCAGCACCATCCATTCATTTACCCACCCATGCTAGGAATCTTAAAGCCGTTCCTCCTGTTTCTAACCAGTACTGTCAAATCATGTCAAACTCTACCTTCTAAAGACACCCGAAACTTGTCCACCTTACTCTTTCCTACCTTGGTTCAGAGCACCATGATTCCCCCCAGGAAAGTTGTAACAGTCTCTTATGTGGTCCCCGGTCTTCAGTTTTGCCCATACCCCAGCCACCCACCATGTAAACTACCTGTGAGATCTAAAATGCAAATCAAATCATCTTATTTCACTTCTTAAACATTTCAGTGGCTCCTCCTGCTCGGGTGGTCATGTCTGAATTTCTGAGTGAAGCCCACTAACTTCCCAGTATACTGGAGCCCATGCAGTGCCCCAGCCTCATCTCCCGTCCCCTGTTCCACGCTCCACACATTCAGCCCTGAGCCCACTTTGCTAATGCATGCCCTTGGGTGACACACAAGCACCTTCTGCTTGCAATCACTTTCTTCTCTCCTTCAAGACCTTTTCAGATGTGAGCTCTGCAAAGCCCTCATGTTCTTCTCCTGCCTCTGTATTCTGTAAAGGAATGCTCTCTTAATACCTTTATCCTAGTTATTGAGAAGTGTTTCTTTCAGGTCTGCTCCTGAAGTAAACAGTGAGTTCGTTTTGGTCAGAGCACGCCCTTACTATTTCACTCATCTTGACCTCCCACAGGACTTTGCCAAGTGTCAGGCACATCTGTAGATGGTGTTGAATCAATGCAATGAGCAAAGCAGCCCAGGTACTGTGAGAATGAAATATCTGTCCAGCATGGTGGCTCATGCCTGTAATCCCAGCACTGTGGGAAGCCAAGGCAGGTGGATCACTTGAAGTCAGGAGTTCAAGATCAGCTTGGCCAACATGGTGAAACCAACCCCATCTCTACTAAAAATAACAAAAACAAAAAAATTAGCCGGGCCTAGTGGCAGGCACCTGTAATCCAAGCTACTCAGGAGGCTGAGGGAGGCGAATCGCTTGAACCTGGGAGGCGGAGGTTGCAGTGAGCTGAGATCACCCCACTGCACTCCAGGCTGGGGGACGATATCTAATGGTGCTGTTTTCTTTTCCCCTAGATTGTGAGCACTTGGTGGGCTGGGGGTGTGTCTTTTTCTTATCTGCCATGTGAAGACAGCTGGTGTTCAATAAACAGTGTTGATTATGATTGGGTTTACTCAAACCTTCCAAAATCCCTTCCCAGTGCAAAGGGATAAAGATATCTAACTAGAATGCTGCCACTTCTGAACAGCTTTCTTTCACTTCACTTTACCGGATACTGACCTTTACCTCACCATGCCCTTCCCATTCTCCCCTCACCCTGTACTAGGAGGAACTCTGGGCTATAAAGCTGATCTCATAAAATTTGCTGGAGTCTGAAGTCCGCCCTGGCTAAAAAGAGAGCACACCCCAGAGCCCAGCCCAGGCCGGCTTTAGGTACTTTCCACTTTTATTGAAATTATGGCCACATTTCTGGAATCAAAACAGGGAAACATGACTTACAAAGAATTTTTAAATGATAAAGGGAACAAGTTCCTCTTCATGGAATATGTCATTTTCCAGACACAGGGCTTAGGAGCTTGACGTATGATCTCACTTCATCCGCACAGCAGCCCTGAGAAGAAGCTGCAACCATCTTCTCACCTTATACATGAAGGAGCAAGAGGCAGTGGTGCGGAAATGGTGGAGAAACGGTACAGAAATCGTCGGACTGGAAATCAAACCCTCCTCTGTCTGATGCCACACCATCAGGTCACTTTCGGGACATGAAGCAATCTGTGACATGCCTTTGGGATCCTGAATGAGCAGAATTTTTGGGATTTCAGTGATTTACAAGAACACTATAAAATTAGTAGTATTTATATACAATAACAGCAAATTACCTGAAAGAGAAATCAAGAAAATTCTATTAACAATAGCTACCAAAAATTAAAATACTTAGGAATAAACTTAAGGAGGTGAAAGATCTGTACACTGGAAACTAGCAACTGCTGATGAAAGAGATTGAACAAGACACAGATAAGTGGAAAGTTATCTCATGTTCATGGATTGGAATACTTATTATTGTTAAAATATCCATACTACTCAAAGCAATCTACAGATTCAATGAAATACCTATCAAAGTATCAATGACATTCTTCCTGTGAATAAAAAAACACTTACAAAATATATATGGGATCACAAAGACTGCAAATAGTCAAAGCAATCTTGAACAGAAAGAACAAAGCTGGAGCCATCACATTACGTGACTTCAAAATATATACAAAACTATAGTAAACAAAACAGCATGATCCTGCCATAAGAACAGACATATAGACCAATGGAACAGAATAGAGAGCCCAGAGGCAGAATATTAGAAATTTAGAATTTCTGATTATGAGTTTTCTAGGATGTTTGAAAGCCATCATCTCAGAATAGGATGGCCAGAAGTTATTCAGAGGGACCCAGCCTTTACTTATAGTTATGCAGCCCTCCCAAGGCGAGGCTCTCTCTCTTTGGAACCTCTTTGGAACTTCAGGGGCTTGAAGATTCCCATTGGGCACAAGGAAGTTGAAATCTGCTCCCAGATTCTAGTACTTTATATTTATACATTATTAATAAATAAATAAATATATAATATATAATAACATATACTACATATTTAGGGCATCTAGTTTATATATGTAAATAAATTCATTGGTTTAATTTTTTTTTATTTTGAAGTGATCATAAACTTAGTGAAAAGTTGAATGTTTCATACAAAGATTCATATTTTTCCTGAACCATTTGAGAGTAACCATCAGTTGCCAACCTGATATCCAGTCACATGCAGGTACTTTAATGTGTAATTCCTACAGATAAAGACACTCTCCTTCATAACCATAACCCAGCCATCAGAATCAGGAAGGTAAATAGATGTCTTACTTGACATCCAGTTCTCAGACCCTATTCAAGTTTCACCAATTGTCCCAATAATTAATTGCCTTTGCAGCAAAATAACCTAGTTCAGAATTACAGGTTAAATTTCATTATCTCTTTTGTCTCCTGAATGAAATAGTTCCTCCATCTTTCCTTGACTTTCATGATCGTGGCACTTTTGAAGACTATAGGCCAGTTATTCGTATAATGTCCCTCGGTCTGGTATTTTCTCATGATCAGACTCAACTTATGACACCTTTGGCTAGAACACTGCAGAAATGACACTGCTCTCATTGCACCCTGTCACACAGGGCTCAGTTTCCATTAGTTCCATTATTGATGATTTTCCTTTGATTACTTAGTTCAGGTGTCTTCCAGGCTCCTTCACTGTAGAGATATTTTGTCCTCCTGAGTAATGAATGAGTATTTAGTGGAGAGATATGTTGCACCTCCCATTTCTCACCAAACTTTCAGTTTATTCATTTATTTGCTAATGTCGGTATGGGATCATGATTTCCTATTTCATTCATAGGGTTGTAATCCATGATTATTATTCATTTTAATAACAAGTTGAACCCTGTACAGCTGTGGGAACTCATTTAAGCAGTCTTGTGTGTCCTTTTGCCATGTCCTCATTATTCTTCGAGCAAGTACCCCCTTGTTTTTTGGCACAAGGTGCTCCAGGCCCATGTTGTGCTTTCCTTGCCCTAAACCTAGAACTGACCATTCTTGCAAGGAGCTTGGGTTGCACGTGGTGGAAAATTGCATTTTAAAGCCACGATCTGGGTCCTAGGTTTGCTCTGTTATTAGGGCATCACCACTCCCAGGCCCTCATAGTAGACAGAGGTAGGGAGTACACGTAATGTTTGTATGTGGATATATGTATGTGTGTATAGTATGTAATGATATGGGTACATACATATACATCTGTTACGGACTGAATGTTTGAGGCTCCCAAAATTCAGATGTTGAAGCCCTAATCCCCATTGTGATAACATTTGGAAATGGGGCTTGTGGGAGATAATTAAGGTTAAATTAGGTTATTAGGGTGGGGTCTTCATGATGGGATTAGTGGACTTATAAGAAGAGAGAGCATGGCTGGGCGAGGTGGCTCACACCTGCCCTTTGGGAGGCCAGGGCAAGTGGCTCACTTGAGGTCAAAAGTTCAAGACCAGCCTGGCCAACATGGTGAAACCCTGTCTCTACTAAAAACACAAAAAATTAGCTTGGTATGGTAGCACAGGCCTGTAATCCCAGCTACTCAGTAGACTGAGACAGGAGAATTGCTTGAATCCCGGAGGCAGAAATCCAAGTGAGCTGAGATTGTGCCACTGTACTCTAGCCTGGGCAACAGAGCAAGACTTTATCTCAAAAAAAAAAAAAAAAAAGCAGCACTCTCTTTCTCTTTCTTTCTGTCCCATGTGAGGACACAATGTGAAGGTCGGAAACAAGCCAGGAAGAGGGCCTTTGCCAGGAACAGAATTAGCCAGCATCTTGATCTTGGACTTCCCAGTCTCCAGAACTACGGGCAATGCACGTCTGTTGTATAAGCCATACAATCTAGGAAATTTCATGATAGTTACCTGAGCTAACACGATGTCTGTGTTTGTTTATACATATATTCATTTCTATGCAAATTTAAATCTCTGCTGATTTCTGCATCTATCTCTGTGTTGAAAATGATGAGTGCACACTAATACCTCCAATGCCAGTCAACACCTCTGGGTTTATTCAAGTTTTCCTTTCTGTATTTGTAACTTTTTTCTCCTTCAGTGAAAGCATGGACTCATCGTCTCTGACATACTTACTCATGTTCTCCACTCCCTCTTATAACAAATTTCCCATCTCTGGTGCCCACATCTCCTCCGTGTGGTGATGGTTGGGCATTAACACTCAGTGCTGACTGCCTTACCCTACTTGGGTCTGAGGCAACCTTGCTGGTGGCCCAGTGCATGCATGTCCCCGCCACCCTCTCTGGCTGATGCATGCACCAGGCTGCCCATTCAGGGAATCCCTCTTCCATCCTGCTGGACTGATGACTCTGCCGGGTACCTTCTCCTCTGTGTCCTGCTCCCCATGCCCAAGCTCAGCCACCTTGCTCTAGGCCACCAGCCCCTCCCACCATGGGTCCCTGCCTTGCTCTGTTCCAGTAATCACTAATGGCTTTAAAACTGAATTATTCAGGAAGGAAAGGGAACAAGGAGAGGAAGAGCATTCTATTGTGAGTTTTTTCCTGATTATTTAGTAATATAAAATGACTTGGAGACATTTGGGGAAACACAGAAGAGACAGAGAAAAAGATAAAAATCTACATTAATTCTTCCACCCAGAGAAAACCTAATTATCCCTTTCCCTCCAAAAACATCAAACTTAATCAAAAACAACCTCCGCCCCCATCCCCACCCGACAAACTACTAGTTTCCTCAGTTGAGAAAAGAATAGATGCGCAAGCCGGGTGCGGTGGCTCACGCCTGGAATCCCAGCACTTTGGGAGGCTGAGGCAGGTGGATCACCTGAGGTCAGGAGTTCGAGACCAGCCTGGACAATGTGGTGAAACCCCGTCTCTACTAAAAATACAAAAATTAGCCGGGCGTGGTGGTGTATGCCTGTAATCCCTGCTACTCGGGAGACTGAGGCAGCAGAATTGCTTGAACCCGGGAGGTGGAGGTTGCAGGGAGTCAAGACTGTGCCATTGCACTCCAGCCTGGGCGACAGAGCGTGACTCTGTCTCAAAAAACAAACAACAACAAAAAAAGAATATATGCACATGGCTGAAAAATTCAGAAGTCACTTTCCTTCCTGCCCAGATCCCCAGGACCCCTCCCCAGATGCAATTGCTGATGTCTGTGTATTGTGTATTCTTCCAGCTATTTTCTATGCATATATATGTTTATTCCACTTCTCAACCAAATTGAACTTTTACCTTATTTACATATTTCCTCTTAGTCTTTTTGCTCTGCATGTATATAATCTAACAAAATAAGAACTTTTTCCTATGGTCCTGTATTTGGCTTCTTCCAAAGTTATCACTTGAAATGCTGCATACATACTTTTCATCATGTATGTGTTTCATTGGTTTCATCCCCGGTTGTTGGATAGTTGCATTATTTACTATCATAAGTGATGGGCTTTGTCTTTATCGTGCCAGGGGAGTCATGAAGCCAGCCCAGTGCAGTGAAGCAGTTCGGTTGCTTTTGGTGGCTAGTAATGGAATATTGAGCTACAAGAATAGAAGTTTATTTTTCTCAATAATAAGCATTCCAAGGCTGGGCACAGGGGCTCACAGCTGTAATCACAGCACCTTGGGAGGCGGAGGCTGGTGGATCATCTGAGGTCAGGAGTTTGAGACCAGCCTGGCCGACATGATGGAACACTTTCTCTACCAAAAATACAAAAAAAAGTTAGCCAGGCATGGTGGCTTATGCCTGTAATTCCAGATACTCAGGAGGTTGAGGCACAAGAATCGCTGGAACCAGGGAGGCGGGGGTTGCAGTGGGTTGAAAGTGTGCCACTGCACTCCAACCAGGAGACAGAAAGAGACTGTGTCTCAAAAAAAAAAAAAAAGCATTCCAGAGATGGGTGATTAAAGCAGTTTTGTACAAGATGCCAAAATATAAAAGATAACATTTCAAAGCCAAGTCACTAGCGGTAGAATTTCCAAAGCAGAATTTGGAGGACTCTCCCTGTGTTCCTGCACTCCTCACCCTCCTCAGGAACATAACAGGATTCAGAGAGGGGAGAGAAAGAAGATTCTTCAACTGGTTTTTTTCTTCAGATTTCTTCTGGGGTGCCTGGGATGGAGGTTTGATTGTCCTCATCTTACGGCAGGTCTCAGCAGAATGTTGAGACCTCCTTCTTAACCGATAAGTGAGAGAGCGAATGGGACTTGGGGCTGCCAGGCGGGAGGGCTGGGCTGGAGGCAGCCAGCACGATGCTGAGTGCTCCCCCGGGTCTGGCGTGTGGCACTCGAGAGAAAAGCTGCTGTCCAATGCGGGCAGGGCACTCCCTGAGAAGAAAGCGGGAAGTGGGCACAGCACCCCTGCGAGGCTGAGGAAGGAGACCCCAGGACAGACGCATCCCCTTGGGCCAAGAGACCCGCAGAGAATCCCAGGGTGGCAATCTCCTAAGAGCCTGCAGAAATATCCTTGAGAAAATCCGCAGGGAAATCAGCTAGGTTGGCCAGGCGCAGTTGCTCACACCTATAATCCCAGCACTTTGGGAGGCCGAGGCAGGTGGATCACCTGAGGTCAGGAGTTCGAGACCAGCCTGGCCAACATGGCAAAACCCTGTCTCTGCTAAAAAATAGAAAAATTAGCCAGGCGTGGTGGTGCATGCCTGTAATCCCAGCTACTCAGGAGGCTGGGGCTGGAGAATCGCTTGAACCTGGAAGGCAGAGGTTGCGGTGAGCTGAGATCGTGCCACTGCACTCCAGCCTGGGCAACAGAGCAAAACTCTGTCTCAAAAAAAAAAAAAAAAA